>JAYDZE010123367.1:0-23330 GCA_034509125.1 Monilaria moniliformis
TTATGGAGTTATTGATTCAGTTTTTCTATTTGGTTACTTGAATTTTCGTAGATAGTTTTCAGCATTAGCAGCTTTGTGTTTTTCCTCTATATTTTCTGCCATTTTCAAACTGCATGCACCTCTGAATTCAACCATGCTGCCCCGTCTGGCTTCTGCCTGCCTAGTTTCCTTAATCGAGGCCTGTTTGCCTCTGCAGTTGCTGTTCTATGCCCTGCAAAAGCTTTATTTCCGAAAATAGAAGTTGACTACTTGATGTCTTATATTAGAATGTAGTTAAATCTTGTTAAATGAAGTCTAGTTAGATGTTAGTCTGAAATGGTCAGTTATTGCTTTGCATCAGCTTTACCTATTCCAAGCATGTGAATTAAAGAAAACTTAAGTCCCCTTCTCGAATTTTCTGTATTAGGTTAGCAGTGGTTACGTTTCCGATACCTTCAATTTGCCCAGTTTATTTTCTGCTTTTTAAGCTGCCCAATGCGAACATGTTTCTCATTCCACTGTTGTTGTTTCTTTTTCAGCTTAATTGATTGCATGCTCTTAGTAACAGTACTTCGGTTTCTCATATCTTCAAGCTGCCTAGTTTGTTTCTTGTTTTTAAGTTGCCCGGTTTGTTTCTGAAATGTTGCTTGTTGACTTGTTTGTTTAGTTTGTTTAATTTTGTGTCTAGAATTGTTTCCCACGCTTCTTAATTAGTTTATTTTCGGTTTTCCTCCTTTAAAATGACTTTAGGCGTGGCGGCATCGCCAAACCCCTCTTAGGCGTAGTAAACATGCAACGAAATTGTCATTACTCGTGGGATCGACCCCGCTCTTGCCCTATACTAATTCAATAGTATAGTGTATAGTGGGAAACATATAAATTAATTGATAGGCTAAGTTTGCTTGTTCCTAAATTCCAATGACACCTTTACATAGCGAATTTAGAACCTTATCATAGACCAACATCGATTCAAGTTAAGGTTGTAGTAGAGTATTTTGATTTTTATCAATGATTACTCTAAATGTGGATATGTCTTATTGATATGTCACAAGTTAGGAACCTTCGAGTTTTCAAAGAATCCAGAACACTTGTGGCAACGTATCTTAGAGAGACTATCAAGTGTCTACAATCTGATCATAGATGCGAGTACCTTAATAGTGAATTAAGGACTACTTATCAGAAGCGAGAATCAAATCTCAATTGACTATATCTGGTTTCCGAAACATATTGATGTAGCATAAATGAAAATTGATTTTTTTAGAAATGGTTAGATAAATGACAAGTTATTATAGAATTGCCTATTTCGTTTAAAAGATACTTAAGAGACAATAATATGCATTTTAAACTTTGTAATATAAATCGGTCCTCAAAATTCAAATTGAGTTGTGAATTGGGCAACAACCTAGTTTAAGACATCTCATGGTTTGGAATTGACCAACACTCGTGTTGGAGAAAAACGACGGTTAGATTGGCACCTCATTTTAAAATGTATTTCTGTATGAGTATTCTTAGGGAACGAATGTGTGGAATTTCCATAGTCTTAAGGATCGTAAGAACATTGGTTATACCAATGCTCAACTCTTATAATATGACTACGAGAAAAACCATGAATACACTAGCTTGAGAGTTTTTCAAGAAATTAAAAAATGTCAGTATACCGCATATCCAAGAGAAAATACAAATTGTATGGCGGCTTGGTGCTCCGCACCGCCAGTATACCCTAATTATCATGTATACACAAAGTAATGTAGAATCTCATTGCAGTGGGAGGGTATATAATAACTTTATAAGGTTCTTAAGATTCGAAATTTTTTCAAATTTAGTTCCTAGCTTGAAAGAACCGAATCTCTAAATTGCAAATAAGTTATGTATAGTAGAACTTCATCGTAGTGGAAGAGTTGTAAAATAGCTTAAAAGGTTCTTGAGCTTAGAAGAATCTTCAGATTTAGTTTCTAGTTTATAATAACTGAATCCCACTAGAAAAAAGCTATATAATAAAAGGATAACCGTTCTTGAAAAGAATCAATGATATCATAACTACAATCTATGCTAAACAAGAAAGTTTACAGTTTTGTACTCATATATGTGGTTATTTTACCATTGGGAGTAAATGAGTCTACAAGAGTGAAAAGGGATCTAACGAGAAGATTGTTTTCTTTATTGCAAAACTAGTGGCGAAATAGTACATCAATTATGATGAGAACAGTTTTTCACCTATGTCTATACTTAAGTTGTTTCGTATATTTTTGTTGATAACATACTATAATTTGGAAGTTTTGTAAATGGACGTCAAGACTGTTTCCTTATAAGAAATCTTGAAGAGACCATCTATACAGAACTACCTAAAAGATTTGTAGTTAAAGCAAATGAATAAATGATGTAAGAGCTTAAAGAAGTTCATTAATGGACTTGAGGAAGCTTTATGATCATAAAACCTATGTTTTCATCAGGTGGACAAATTCTGTGTATTTGAACAGTGCCTAACGAAAGTTGTGACATATGATAAGAAATTAGGGGTATTCTTGGTGTCATATGTAGATGACATACTATTGATTGGCAACAGAAGATGTCATCAGGCGTAAGGGTATGGTTATCCAAATAAATAAGATGAAGAATTAGGAAGACGTATAACCATATTCTTAGACTAATCTTAAGAAAGAATGGTTGTTATTGTCACTAAAATCTTTATTGTCACTAAAATCTTATGTTATGACTGTGCTTAAGGACTTAGTATGGAGGATTCCATGAATTGGTCTTTACCTTGCGAGATGGAATCACTATATCTAAAGTATGTGTCTTATGACACAAGATATAATAGAGTTAGTGAGAAAGTTTGAACATACTATAATCTGCACAATACCTAATATTACCTTGTTTTTTGCATTGTAGCAAGATATCAGTCTCACCCTGGTCAGGACATTGGACTATGTAATGAATATGCTCAAGTACCTTAAGAGGTTGAAGAGTATATATAGATTTACTAGTCAAACAATCCATGTCATGTGGGTTATACAAAATAAAAAAATTCCAAAGCTAATTACGACTCGAAAAATATACCTCGAAGTATGTGTTTACCTTAGGGAGTTGAGCTGTCTAATGGAGAAATGTGAATCAGAAGTATTTCTGAATCACAGATTCCACCATGTTTGTGAATGTAACCGTGAAAATGATTAGATAGAAAAATAATTAACTCAAGAACTTCTTAATGGATCTAACATGTAGTTTCGAATATACCTATAGAGTATCACAGTCTGTTGTGATAACTCAGGTATAATGGCAAATCCGAAAGAATTACGAGCTGATAAAGCTATCAAAACATATAAAGAGAAGCACCATTGGTAAGAATGGAAACTCTGTGATAACAAGAATTGCATAGCCTCATATCCTAACTACTTATTTCTTAAGTTGATGATGCATAAAGAATCATCAAGTGAAATAGATGGGCATGATACGCTGTAGAATATTGAAGTTTAACCCCCTATAATGAGAATAATTCCTTCCAAAATCCACTAAAGAACACAGACCATTTGTCATTTGTAATCGTTTATGGCATACCATGCAGTTTAAAAATCGTATTTAAGAACTCAGTGGCCACTGTCTTAGCATTAAGAGGATGTGACATCACTATGAAATGAGCATATTTTATCAATCTATCGACCACCACAATATCACATTTCTCCCTTGAGAGTTAGGCAATGCTTCAATAAAAATCCATAGTCAATTCAGAGAATAAGGAAGTAGGTGTAGCTAGAGGTTGGAGGAGACCTGCTGGGGCTGAAGGGTCCACCTTGTATCTTTGACAAATAGAACAATTTCGAATAAACTTCGTCTTCTTTTTCATCTTCATTCTCTTCATTTACTAATTGCATAATGTACTCTCTTTTTAGGATATTTGTGACTTGGTATCTACTTTTCTTCACACCAGAAGCATAATCCTTTGGCACTTCTCTCATCCATCTTTTTATTAGTTATTCTAGGTCCAGAAAGAGGTTGTAGATTGAGCACAGAAACTTCCTTATTATATGTTGGTGTTGGTGTTGGTGTTGGTGCCTTCACACTAGAAGTGGTTACTGTAATAGGCTTTGTATATGAGGTAATAGCAAATTGATATTGATGAGTTGTTATTCGAGGTTTAGGCCTATTATCTATAGCTGCTACAGATAGCTCCTGAAGTTTGGCTAATGCATAAGCATCTGCTAGTGATTTAGGCTTAAACATCCTAACTGGTATTTGTAATTCATCAATTAGTCCAGATACAAAGAAGCTTAGAGCATGATCCTCATGAATGCCCTTACAGGGGTAAAACTCATCAAACATATCCATATAATCTTGTAGGGAACTAACATACTTCAGATTTCGGAGGTCAACCAGTGGATCTTCAAAGGCATTTGATCCAAATCAAGTTGCCATTGCTCGCACATACTCCATCCATTATGCATATGCTCCTTCATCTCGCAAGCTCACATACCCCCTATGCCATTGCAGTGTCTTCCCTTCGAGGTAGAGCACCGCGATCTTAACTCTTTCAGCCATTGATACATCGGCTACTTCAAAGAAATACTCTGCACGCATCAACCACCCATCGAATTCCATTCTTTTAAATTTTGGGAACTCCAAGCGAGGGAAATGAACTCCAAGCGAGTTGATTTCCCCTGGTCATTTTTCACACCATTGAGGTTCAAATCCTCACCGTTGCCGTGTACCGCTGATGATGTTCATTCCGACGCAGTTTTAGCTTGATTCTGTAAGCTAATGGCACGAATTAGTTGGCCTAACTATTCAAAACCGTGCCTCCGATCGTTCGAATTGTGCGAGTGATTTTTGGCGTAGCTCTTGTGCTTGTTGCCTTAATTCTTCTTGTTTCTACTCTAGATCATGAAACATTTCCCCCATTCTTCTTTCTAGATCGTGTGAACGAGTTTCTTTTGACACGTTCAAGGATCAGAGGCTCTTATACCAATTGATACAACTAAACGGAATTGATCGGAATTTTATTAGAAAAAGATAAAATTCTTACGCCACAAGATCGGAGCCTACACTGAGTTCACCGGAACCTTAAGTGTATTCACAAAAAGCATGACAAAAGATTACAGCATTCCTTTCTTTATTAAACGAGCTAGACTCTACATCCTTCTTCTTCAGCTTCACGTGAACAGCATGAAGTGACCGCTGCTTCCAACGACTTAACAGCCGTAACCACTTTGCTGAGCTGGCGTAGATGGTGTTACTTCACTTATTAAATTTCACTTCCATTTCTTGCGTTTCTTCCTTCTTCTTTATTAACTCTTCCGCTACACTATAACGGCTATATCAACGAACTTTTCATTTCTTCTGTTATCAGAAACTTAATCGTATTAAGTAAATCATGAATATTAAATGAATATAATAACATATATATACGCAGTTAAATTATCTCTTTGGCGTTGTCAAGTGAACAGTTGCCTCATCTCCATCACATTTCTCTTACCAAAAGCTCCCTTATTTGATATAAAACCATATATTCACTTCCCAATTAATTGATTAAAAGAAGTTTGTATATTCTCTATGATTTATTGATAACATTATATTTATACTATGTCCGCTTAAACATGTCCTTTGTTATGGATTCCACAAATAACTTCAATTTTTTCTTAAAAAACATGAACAATAGTATATTGTGTAGGGCAATAATGGTTATCACAAATACAGGTGTAACTATACTAGATATTTGAGTCATACAAACAAGCAGCCAATACAGAAACTGTGATAAACACTTCTATATTACAAATCTACCAGAAAACCTCGACTTGTGAATTATCTCTTATACAAGTAAATCTCAATTTCATTTACAAATATAGCAAGAAATTGATTATCAAATTTCTTGCATCTCAAAACAAAAGCATGTGGCATAGATCATGAAAAGGAACATAATTCCCCCCTTTCCAAAAAACGCATCTATATATCTGAATATATATATTTCCTTAAACACTTGAAACCTGAAATAAACAGAACTCAATTTTCAAAAGGTTTGAAGAGTCAGAAGTGTCGACATTTCCATTGTTGGAGTGATAAACTTGTCCCAAGACTAAAACACTTGATTTCTTGGTCCTGGACTTTCTATTATTTGCTGATCATTGACACCTGTATGCAAGCATGGAATTTTCTCTATTTTATAATTTTACCCCTCTGATTTTGGCGATTTCCTTTTCTCAAGGAACCCCTTGATATATCAAAAGATTCTCATTGGCTCACCAAATCGACTTCACGTGGCCTTAGCCAATAGAATTCCATCTTTTTGCACTATTTCTTTAACTATAATCATTGTTGGAGAGCGCCCACCGATGCAGCCCCATCATTAAAAGATTCTAAAGAAAGAAAAAGAAAATATATCAAGTAGTATTTGTTGTGATAACACACCTAAGCACTAAGAAAGAGCACTTGAGTGATAAAGAGTTGCAATTTGATGAGCAAGTCGGTTTTGGATAGCAAGCGTTTCGGCAATCGGCTTCAATCAGGACTTAGCCGATAACCTTCTTCTGCAATCAATACTCCTTTTCGACAACAAAGTGCATCCATGAGTTTGATGTCGAAACAATTTTGAAGCAATTCAAAGAAAGCTTGAAGAATAGATTTGTTGAAATCTCCGACAACACTTCCTAATCCAACTGAACCAAATGGGATAAGTGATGTGTTATTTGTAGAACACTAGTTAAAGAAAGTTTTATTTTATATATAGTTCTGCTTATTCTTATGCACAGACAATTAATCATGTCCGTAAAACTTTATCGATCTATCCTTTATATTTTAAAATTTCAATCTTAATGAAATTATTATACACATAACACGGATATATGAGTAAGTGATCCATCTTATCAATTCACATAAAATAACATAAGCCAGGGTGGATTGCATTATGAACTGTGTCACCAAAGTACAACGATCTCGTTTCTTACAATTATTTTATGCTAGGAAAAGTTAACTATTTCTTTTTTATCATTTAAGCAAAACCACTTGCAGTTCCAAGATGACTTCGATTAGACGTGAAAAAATGTCAAAAAAAATAAAGAAAAAATCTCTGAAATGTCTGCCCAAAGCTTTCATGGGTCTGTTAATTAGTTTAAGGTTTTAAAGTTTCTTGAATTGATACATAGTTTTTTCCCCTTATAGAAATATTTAGGATTCCCCACGTGTCACTGCCTTATAAGGCGACGGCGCCATTAAACTACCCTTATACTTTTTCAATTTTAAAATTATAGATTGGTCCTCGAGTTCTCCACTATTCTAAATTAAGAACCCCAAAAGAAAATTTTGGAATCCCAAACTATGCAAACCAAATAACAAATTCATTTTCGGCCTATAAAAAGGGGCTTGACTTCAATATCAACCTTATAAAAAAAATAAAAAAATAAAAAGCCTCATCCTTCATCTCTAAGCTTAACAAAAGTCGCCTTTTCTTTTTCTTTTCCTTTTTCTTTTCTTTATTCTTTCATTCCGCTACTTGGCAATCCAGCCCTTAATTAACCCTAGCTAAGTAGTGGTTTTTTGAAAAAGGGTGCAGCGGCGTGATTGGTCCTCGCAGAATTGGTAGTGGTTTGGGAAGAAGGAAGAAACCCTAGAAAGTTTTATCTATGAAAAATGGGGAGGGGGAAGATCGTGATTCAGAGAATCGATAACTCAACGAGTAGGCAAGTAACGTTTTCGAAGAGGAGAAGCGGATTGTTAAAGAAGTCTAAGGAGCTTGCCATTCTTTGTGATGCAGAAGTTGGAGTTATCATATTTTCCAGCACTGGCAAGCTCTATGAATTTTCAAATACCAGGTTCATTTCTTATCTCTCTTTCTCTCTCTCAAGAATGCTTAAAGTCAATGTGTGATTTCTGTTTCGGTTTCCTAGCTACAACAATATCAAGAAAGTAAACATATATAGTTAAAACCAATCTCAATTTATTGTTTAGGACCGTTTTGCATGGAATTTAGTGTAAGAGAGTGTAATTAATTCAATCAAAATTGGATGTCCGGTACTTTTTCGTCTTGGTAGAGGTTCGAGTTTTTATTTTTAATTTCTTTTTCTAGTTTTTCGGTTGTAGACATCTTAGTGTGGAAGATTAGTATGAGTCATATATAGGTCTAATCTTTTGCAGATAAATTAACAATTAATTTTGTTGAGTTATATGTGCTAAAATCATATTACTGAAACATTATTCTATAATTTGTTTTAAGGTATATAGTAAGTTCTCGTCTTCCTAGATCTAATTCAAGCATATAGAGAAACAAGATATGATCAATCAGACCAAAGTGTCTTTCAGCTTTCAACAAGCAATTTCACAACACTTTTTCCATTAATAGTTGCAGCAAATTAGCACATAGCACAGAAAGAAGAAATTAATGGAAATATATACATATATATATATATATGTGTGTGTGTGTGTATGTGTGTGTGTGTGTGCGCAACTATATAGAAATATCTCTTGATGGTCAGTCGATGAGTAGCTAACATTTCAACCATATGAAGATGATATGGTAGTGATGAAATGAAATATCATGTGACGAAATTAAACAATAAGATCTGGAGTTGAATATTAAGTTAGTTGGATGGAACAATCCTATATATATACCAATCTTTCAACTTCTCTTTTTGTTAGCTCGTACCAATTTGTCGAATAAGATAAATTGTATTACCGAATCTATCCTTCTTTGAAGAGATTATTAAGTGGACAACGTATAGAACTATATATTCTATATTTTCGGAGGGCTAAATATAGTTAGGTCTTATTCTCTTGTATAGCAGTTCAACTGAACTCAGAGAGAGAGAGAGAGAGAGAGAGAGAGAGAGAGATTATAATCTGTTCGCGTTCCATAATGTCTTATGCCGCCAAGAATGCTGTGTGATTCCTCCAAATTTGTCAGGTCAATGGTATATAATATTTCGTCTAACATATATAGGTACCCAAATATATATATTCCTCGTTTTATCTTTCTCCATGTGATACATTACATATTAAAGGAAAAAGGGTATACTCAAATATAATTGTGTGATTATATACATAGGAATTATGATCATACTCCCATATATAATTATGTAGGTTATGATGGTTTTTGGTAATGAAAGCCACTTATATATATATATGTGAGTCTTAGGTCTAAATATTGGATGATTTTGTTTATATAAAAAAATCTTAAATATATATTGGATATTTTAAGGTGAGTTTACTCTAGCTAGTCCTTGTATATGATCACAAAGAAAAATGGAGATATATTATATATATATTCCTTGAAAACCACTTTTTGCTAACACTTTCAAATTAATTGTATTTCAAGAAAAACAAGCTATATGCATTTATCAAGTCGGTTTCTTTTGGAGCTAGCTCTTGTTTGATGGCAAGGAACAGTTTGTTGGACTTGCACCAGACTCGTGATCGGTAGGTTTGATAAATTCATAAGTCTGCGAAATAGTTTAAGGTTTTATTAGATAAGAAGATTAATGTGTTGGCACATTCCCTATTGCACTAAAAACAGATACCTCAATCAAATCTCATTAAATATTATTAAAACAAAAACTCGTTTCCTGTATGTCTTTTATCTTGTATTCTGACAAGGAAAAGATAATAGTATTGCTTGGAATCAGCTGCTTAGCTTTAGTTGGACGGTGCATGAGCATTTCATATTGTTTGTTAGGTAAATTAACACCTGAACTATATATACGTAGAATTTAAAGACTACAATTAGCTACAGTTTCTGTATTGGTAAAACGTTTATGTATGAGCATTTCATAACCTTTATTATAAAATTATTATATAGCATGTTGTAAGGTTTTGTTGTGTCTACATGTATATGTGATGGTATAAACATGAATGTATTAAATTATTAAAGTTGTAAACTAGAAAAGAATTACTCTTTATCAATAAAGGTGGACTTAATTACCTGTTAAATTATATTAATATTGGATATTCAGAAGATAGGAATCAATAACAACACCTTCTGGGCATTGACCTTGGCCCTTTTTGAAGAGAACTCAATGTGAATATTAGAACTAACAAGTGTTATGTTATTCAAGATTTCTTGTTTGGTTGATGGTATATAGCGATCAGTATATTGTTTGTTTTAAATTACAATTCACCATTTGCATTGTTTAACATATATATTCTGTCACAAGCAATTATGTTGTTTTTCTTTTTAAGGGCAACTGTCTTGAAATTTTCATTTTCTTGAAGAAGATCATACTGGTTCAGATAAGATTTGAAGGTCTGGGGATATATTATTTTTCCTTTCTGGAAGGAAAAAGTTGATCTGAAAACTATTGAAGTTTGTTCAAGATAAAGGGAAACAATATAGAATCCAAACATTTACAAATTAATTGTGTTTTATACTTCAGTTCTATTACTTTTTTCATTTCCAATACTCCATCAATCGACTTTCTGTCTACCAATCATATTAGCACAATTATGACCAATAAGAATTTTATTAAAAAAAAAACTTTTTCCAAAATATTTAATTGTTAAACCCCAAATCCGGTGACCAGGTGAAGATACACCACATAATCCTATGTTTCAAATGTTTTAAATAAGATTTAACCTTATCTGGCAGGTCTTTAAATCGTTATAATTGTTTGTATACTATTTCCCCCACACACATACGCACACTCAATACATTTAATATAGAATATTTAGTGTCATCATTAATGTTATGCAGCATCTACAAATGTTGTAATGAGCACTAGTGTTTATAATATAGCATGGCCTACACTCCACAAATTCCACTAATGGTAGGTTGATCATCATAATCATGATCCATCATCCATCATCCTTCACATTCCACTTAATATCTTTAAGTAGTCATGCCCATGAAACTGGATTCCACACATTATCTTTTGAGGAAATTAAACTCATGAGACGCCTGCTCCTAAACTGATCCACGTTTACATTTGCCCCTACATATGTGCGTGTGTGGATCTTCATTATTCTTGACCATTGTTCTCCTCTCTTTATAACCTCATCATGTCATCATTTATTTTTGAAAAGATGATTTAGTCAGAGTATTATACATCAACTTGTTCAACAAGGACACAATTCCCTAACATAGATACAAATATATTTTAGAATACAATAACCTGTTTTTTTAATTCTCCCAACATTGATTCTTGATATATACGTTCATAATTTAAGGAGACATTCCAATCACTTTACTTAATTATGTAGATTAGTGTATTCTTTATGCTATATTATGTTAGATTACTGGGAATACAATTCCCCCCTATAAACATCTAAAAGTCCTGAAATTTAGTCCATGTAAATTTAATAGCATGCCTGAAAAGTTCACATCCTAGACCTAGAAAGACAGCCTTGTAAGTTGATCCTTGAAGTGGTAGTTTTGCACTAGCTAGCTCGGAAGAAAGATGATGACCTGTGGATTATTGCTGGTTGAGCTATGCCTTGTGAGTTGATCCTTGAGAGACACTAGTAAGGTACATATATATATATGATATACGAAATAATACTACCCCTAACTAAAGTTACTCCTTTTATGCTTAAAATAGATTAGAGGTGAGTAGATTGAGGTGTGTTGTGATTTTCATTATTCAAGTCTAGTTTATGTGGATGGAAAAAATTGAATTATATGGTGAAATTAATTAGAAGATTAGACCCGATCTTGTAATCAAGATCGAGTCATGTCCAAATCATAAACTTGTGAATCTCTTTATCTTCCGTCATTTTGGGCGTTTTTGGGCCAAGTTTAATATATCTATGACAGAATAAAATCACTTAAGGATCGTACGAATTTAGATACATAAGCATGTTGCATACTCGCATGCGTGTGTGTATATATATATTGGAAGGGTTGGGTAATATTACAAAATTAGGGGCTTGGAATTGAAGCTTTCAGTTCCAAATCTATTATTTGGTACTATAAAAAAAATTGAATTTGGAATTGAATTCCAATTCCAAATCCACCCAATTCCATATTTTAAACTCTATAGCTAAAGTAAAGATTTGAAAATCCTAATAAATATAAAATTGAGTACCTCTCAAACACACACTACACACACAACACATACAACACACACAGAACACATTACATATTGCACACACACATCCACACTACTGCACATGATACACACATTACACACACATGGCACCCAATATACATACTGCACACATACACACATTACACACACATGGCATCCAATATACATACTGCACACATACACACTACACACAACGCACATACTACACACTCAACAAACACACAACACACACGACAAAATCGCACACACATATATATTGTATGCAATACACACACTGCATACAATACATACATTGCACACACGCACACACACGACACATAAAAACACACAACACACACGACACACAAATTTACACACACACAAAAAACACAACACATACAACAACATCGCAAACACAATACACACACTGCACAGATACACAACACACATAAGAAACACACACGTCTCACACACACACAACACATACACTTGCACACACAACTCAAAATATATAGAAAAATAATATAAAATTACATAATATATATAAATAAATAAAAATTATTCACTTAAAAATCAATTCCATTTTGACTTACTAAACAAAGGATTTGGAATTGAATTAGAATACCATAACTTCAAATTCAATTTCATATAATTGCAATTCTAAATCCATTTTACCAAACCCACCCTTATTTCATTTTTAGAGCTTGACTAGGATGGTGACGATCACTTATTAGAATATCATGTTAGCTTAATTTCTAGATGATAAACTATACATTTTGTAAAGAAGGAACTGATAAAAGTGCAAAGCTAAGTGATTGTCCGTGGCCTAAAAGTAATTTTCTAATCAAATGGTGATAGATGAAAATATCTATTCGTGATTTTATTGTTGAATGTTGTTGCATTTTCTATAATATAATAAGTCTGCTGATTATTTTACCTCACAGCATCAAATCGGTTATAGACCGTTACACTAAGGCAAAAGAGGATCAACAGCAGCTGCTTAATCCGGGATCTGAGATCAAGGTAAGATTCTGCCACTAAATTTGCCATGTTCTTCTCCATTAGATTTATTTGTTTTTGTAACATATTCCAAATGAGATAAGTATAGGCAGGTAAAAGCTTTAGGAATTAACACTCAAGATAATTAAATCGCATATGTTAGTAATTGTAATACTTAGTTTTATTTTGCAGAATCCATAGAAATGTTAGCATGTTCATTTCATAAGAAACAGTTGGATTCATCTACTTCAGAAGGTATTTTATCTTCTATTCCAATTATGTAATGCACGCAACATGTAACATGTATGCTGATAATATGAGAATAGAAGATAGAACACGATTTGGAATAGAGAGTTTGGCGTGTATATATGTATAACCAAGGAAGATTGGCATCTCAAGTGATTAGTTGGTATACACAAATACCAACAATATATAGTCGCACAGAGGAAAGCCATTCTCCCTTTGGACGTTCGAATACACGCGATATATACTAATAATTTAATTGACAAGAGAAGAAGAAGAAGAATATGTATGTGTGTGTGTGTGGGGTGAGAGATGTTCCAAAATTTCTGCAAGTTTCAAGAGGAACGAACTATCTTTTAATGGAATTAAGTAGCTAAAGGGGATGACTTTCTGCCCTCCTGAGTCACCCGCATCTAAATTACAGTAAATTATATATGTATGGGGAAGTCTATATTAAAACAAGTTAAAATTTACTATTATCGAGTATGAGTTTGAAGCGGTGAAAATGATGAGTGCAGGAATTCACTGAAAATTGATCAACCTTATTCCATTCAAAAGATAGATTTGTTTGTCTTCACCTAGATTTGTTTGTCTTCACCAAGTAGAACTTTTGGAATATCAACGAACAACCACCACTAAAGATGAACACACAGCAACAATATCTTTTTCTTTTTTTTTTATATATTTTTTTTGCCATTTGTATGCTTAATCTTTGGAATTTTTTTCTTGGTAGTTTTGGCAAAGGGAAGCAGCCACCCTAAGGCAACAGTTGCGGGATCTTCAGGACAATCATCGGTACGTTATATTCATTCTTGGTCAAAAGTAACATTAATACATATTAAGTCGTGGGTGGCCTCTTGGTGGAGTTTCCATGTTTTGACCCAAAAGTCTGAATTAGGTCGAGCCCGTGACACAAATAATGAAAACGATCTACTGGATCCTGCTAATTTAATTTCAGTTGTTTAGCATACATGATCAAATTGGATTGACATGCAAAGTAAGACAGGAAATTGATGGGGGAAGAGCTTTATGGACTGAGCGTCAAAGATCTACAAAGGCTGGAAGAGCGTCTAGAGTTGAGTTTGCGAGGAGTGCGAATGAAAAAGGTTTGATATATATCTATATGTATGTTAATTCCCCAAAACTAACTAGTATTAGTCTCTTACAACCTAACAATACTAACTTAGTTGTGTGAGACTACAGGAACAGATAGTGAGTGAGGAGATTCAACAGCTAAGTCAAAAGGTATCTACATCATTTATTACTTGTGCTAGCTACAAACTATGATCCGTCATAAATATCCTTATTAATTTCAGGGACATTTGATCCATGAAGAAAACGTTGAGCTGTATAAGAAGGTAATACTTATTGAACAACACAACAAGGAATTGTATACAAAGGTATGTATATTACTATTAGGGTAATTAATGGATAAAAAGATAAAAGGAAAAGTAATCAATGTTGATATCTGTTTGAATGAACTACTTGTGCAGGCTTACGGTGCAGAAAACCAAAGCCCATTTCAGCTTCCAAGTGGTTTCGCCATAAGCCGCCCTCTCTACGCGCCCATACAGCTTCATCTAAGCCAGCCTCAACCACAATCCATCGAATCCACTTCTACCGAATCAAGGTCTTTCTTTTTTCTTCTTCCAATAACTTGTTTCATTATATGAAAATCAAAATGCATTATCATGAACTTTAATTTGCAACCGAATTATATTGTGTGTGCGATTTTTTGATGCAGGAGATAGCAGAAAGCTTGGTTGGGAAGTGAGCTGCGTGCATCGAAAGAGTTCATTGAACTGTTTTCATAGTTTAAAAACAAATACTGTGTATTCTAATTTACTATAGAAAAGGATGTACTTTGTTGTTATGTGAAAGCTCCGATCTTTTGAAATTGGTGCTTAATTATACGCAGGATTTCACAAATCATAAAATCAGTTCATGTTGAGAAATGAAGTCAAGCAGCTATAGACGTAGGGAAATAAATTTAATCAATTGAAAATTCATAAACTATCAATGATTTCACTAATTTATTATTAAAGATCAACCAATGAATATGCAAAAACTAAAATTCAGTAATAGTCCATGTAGTTATTAGTTTATGTAATTGCCACAAGAAATAGTGAAAAAGTTGGAAAGTAGAATGATAAACGACTAATTATTTTATAGATCAAGCAGTGAATTTGAACTAGGGCTTTGCTGAGGACGAAAATTAAATTTGCACGCAATACAATAATTGGGTAATTAGTTACGCCTGAATTATAGCTTTAAGTGAGAAAACTAGTCTTGTGATTTTCTTCCAAAAGAGACCGCTTGTTTATTTCAGTTGAATGTTGGTAGCTATAGAGTAATCTCCATTTGGATATGGTTGACGAGGAGTGTAATCAAATGAATCGGGCTCAATTTTTTAGTGTTATTCCAGCTTATGGGTTTCAAATTCCCACTCCCCCAACTCATAAAAAAATAGGCACCTCATATTTTGTCATGTATTTGTACATACTTAATATAACATAAAATTTAAGAATAAAAGTTTTATTTCCTATGACACTATAATCACTTTTAACTTTTATTTCTTATGACACTATAATCTTTTCTCAATCCATTTAACTTTATTCTTACTGTTAGATAGTACTTCCTCCGTCCACCATAAATTGTTCTGTTTGGATTCATCGCGGGTTTTAAGAAATTGTTTGACTTTGTTATAAATATGAATGAAAGTGAGTGAAAAAAGTTAGTGTAATATGAGTCCCACTTTTATATATTAGTTTTATAATAAAATGTGAGTCTAATGAATTAATGGAATGTGGGACCTATTTATCAAAAATAGTAAAAGTGAAATGAGACATTTTATTGTGAATGCCCATTTTTGATAAAATGAAATATTTTATGACAAAGCGGAGGAAGTATAGTAACAATATACATACTTAAATTTTTTTGTAAAAGAGTTATCACCACTCAAAATTTAATATAGCCCATTAAACAGTCGACAGCGTGCCAGAAGAGTTCCATAGCAACACTGGTCAGACTATTCTTCCATCGAAATAAAGAAAAAATGTATACCGTGTGGTTTTTGTGTAATTAATAGTTTTCCTCATGTAGTACATGTTTTTCATTTCAAATACGCAATTCTCAATTATTATAAATAAGTACTGCTCATGAAATTCACCTAACTTGTTCGTTTGATCATACACAATTTAATAAAACATTCATAACATAACTTATAATTTATCCGAAAAACACACATCTTATAACTATTTCAGACAAGGAGAAAACTTTGGTGGATTCATCTTATAACTATTTTAGACAAGGAAAAAACTTTGGTGCAGTCTCCGCACAATTATAAATTAATAATTTTAAGATAAAAAAAATTTGTGCAAGCTTTTTCTCACCATGAGAGCAAAAAAGAGTTATGGTTCTTGTTTATAATAATTACTTTGTTAAAAATTATTTTTTTATGATTAAAAGTTATTTTGTTAAAAGTGATTGTTGTTATGAATAAAAGTTAATATTTTTATGGATAAAAGTGGTTATTTGTATAAACAAAAGTTATTGTTGTAATGAATAAAAATCACAATGTATTATAATTAAAAACTAACATTTTTTGTGATTAAAAATGATTGTTGTACTTAATAGAAGTTATTGTTTAAAAATAATGAATCAGATTAGACCGAGTCAAACCCAGGTTCGAATGAATGTAACCCACGCAGAGCATGTCCCTAATTTAAAATTAGAATTTTATTAATGTTTAATTAAAATTTAATTATAGAGAATGCAATCTGGACGGATGATTGTGCCTCTCCAATCACTCATCAAACAACAACTAACTGGAATCTGCTGGAATTTATATATCGCACTTCTGAATTTGGATATATAATGATGTTAGCATTTTATTTTATTTAAAAAAAAGGTTATAATATTATGTAAAACAAGAGCATCAGTGAACGACAGCAACGCCTGTGAGGACCAGTACTACAAGACACAAGAGGCAGACAAGTGCACGGTCCTCCATCACCCGATTCGCATCACAACATGTGCAATTTCTTTTACGATATGATTCACCTAACTAAATTCAAACTATCTAATTATTCTCAATCATAGTCGCAAAAATAATCATCGATTCAGAAATCAGAACTCAAGCATAGTTTTGATATATAGTATTGTGTGTGTGTGAGAGAGAGAGAGAGAGTGATGATAAAGTTCAATAAAACAGCATATACTCCATTCTCGAACGAGCTGATGGATCCAAAAAATTCCAAGGCTCCCAAAAAAGAGCAAAATTGGTATAGATTAATGCTCAAATATGTACAAATTGCTTCCGCGGCGCGCCTAAAATCTGGAGGCGTGCTTCAATCGAGCATAATCGTCGTCTCTGTGGCAGCCGTCGTCGAAATTCTGGGAGTAGCTAACGGCGTCGTACTGGAAAGTGTGGGGCTTCGGCCCCCCGTAGAGGCTCTTGCTCTCGCTCAAAATCTTCCGGATCAGGCTGCGCAGCTTCCGGCGGCCGCGTTGTCCGCCTCCGCCGCTGGGAATGCGCGAGTACTCCTCGTGCACGGGGACACACGACGGCGACATGCATCCGGTGAGGTACGACGGCCTCCGGTGAATAACGTCGCTCATTATTGGGTGGGTGGAAGCGGCGGAGATTGGGATTGAGATTTGAGAGAATATTTATGAGGTGTTATGGAGGGTGGTGTGGTGGAGCAGCGGAGGATATATATAGGAGTGGAGCTTAGCTTTATAACGTGTGGAAGATGTGTGGAAAAGGCATCCTTTCTATGGGCCCAATCACTTATTATTTGTATTACTATGATTACGTCCGGTTAATTCAAAGAGTGGGCGCAAATAATAGGATATTGGGTATCGTACCAAATCAGTTTTCACCATGTTTACTCTCCAGTAAACATAAGTCGCACTCAACTTATGAGGATAAGTCGGTTTGACTTTGCAAAGTTTGATTCATAACACATAAAAGAATCATATTTTTGGTATAAAAACTTTCAATAGCTTTTCAAAGTCAAATGTTCTGTTTTCTAGCTAAGCTAGACTTTTATTTTTATGGCTTAACTTATGGAAATTTTCTATTGGAGGATATATCAATCATCTAAAGTTGAATTTTGTAATTGATTACTAAACAATATATTATCTCCCCAGTAGGGCGGGGAAGAAAAGAGTTTAGTATTTTCGATCATTCATGTAATATTAATTTTTGTAATTACTGGTTTCCAGCAATTTATACATATAGTGGTTGAACCAGAATCCAGAACAGATTTGATGATATTTCTACCTCATTAAATATTTATATCAGTGAGCCACTTACTGCCATAATTAAACTGAACATTGCATTATTTTTGTTAATTTATTGGTTAGGAAGATTCAATTTTTCCCACTAATAAGAAATCCGCTTTAATTGGTGAGAGTGGTCAGTCAGTTGGAAGTTGGAACATACTAATTTAACCACCAATAAACTCTGCCGCTATTTAGCACTAGTAATTCCGCTTCTGATCACATCCCCAACTATATCAACTAAATTCAAATCCGTACTTTTAGTAAATGTCATATTAAACAAAAAAATTTATAGCCCAACTATTTTATGCCAAATTCAAGTCCATAAAAATATTTCTTCACATCCTTTTTTCAATCATACTTATATTTATTTTTTTAAATTACACATCAGTGTATAACACTTCACAATCTCATTAAATATTATAAAGAGATTTGATTATTAATATATTTATCTTGAAGTTAGTTTTCAAATATTTGATTACTAATCTCAAGCCTATTCTATTGAATTCCTTTTTTAGAGGGGGCAAGCCTAGTCTGTTGAAACTCGAAATTCAATCACAGAACAAAACAAAGGAGTCTCTCTGCTCCTTATTTCCTGAAACCCAATTCAACCACTAGTCTCTACTCCTTGTTTAGTGAAACACAAAGCGTCAGACGATGCACAGTCATCTTCTTACGGCTCAGATTCGGACACGTGTGCAAATACGTTGACTTCCTCAACATTTTGATCATGAACCAATCACAGATCAACCTTGTGTTTATACAGACATCCTAATGAACCTTCCCATATTTCTCACCTAAATCCAATTCCTTAATTAAGCCCAAAATAATACTATTAAGCCCCAGCACAAAATATTACAAATTAAGTAAATAAAATACATATCCTAAACTAAAATACACGCTGCGATTTCTTCTTCTTTATGGTATATCTATTTCTCTTGCTTCTCCCTTCTCTATTTTTAATTTTTTATAAATATACAGTGGTTTGGGACTTGAATGCAATAAATTTTGAAACTAAAAAATGGTTTGTGTTTGCTATAATGCAAATCGAAAGATGGATCTATTGAATCGGATATGTTTTGCAATACCATTTATGTTTTCCAGTACTGTTAGAAATGGTCTAATCCTATGCAGTAGCTTGTAATTATGGAGTTTAAATTAATAAATTTTTAATTATATTTAATCAAAAGATTCAAAAGAGATGCACGCTGACGACAACGGGCCAAAGCTAGGTCCTAGAGGGGTGGGGGCCGGCCATGTGTGTTCGTTCTGGTAGAATCAATAAGTGGCTTTACCAATAACTTCTTCTCTTTTTCCTCTTCTTTTTTTTGTTTTTTTTCTTTTCTTTTTTGCCTTCTTTTATTTTTGCCCTTTTCAAATCGAAGCGGAAAAAGGATCACATGTTAAAGAATAAATAAAATGCAATAACTAAGCAAAAAATATTCTTGGCAATATTCATGCATAAAAATATATAGGGTTGATAAAATAAGCCTATATTCATTATATTTGTATATTGAACATAAGGAGTTTTACTAATAAAATAGTCCAAAGAACAACCACCAAACAATTATTCAAAACCAAAATGGTAGTAAAAAAGAATCCTTAACCAACATCCAACGTTTCTAACCACTTATTTTATTATTATTTTCACTTACTTTTTTTCCTTCAAAAAAGTTGTTACTTAATTAATAATCACTCATAAAACCTTTCGGCTTTAGCTAACAAATTTGAGTTCATATGTATATATAAAGGAAAGAATCTTTTTTTATTTTGTCCTATGTAATTATGGAGCTGTACACATGTTGCAGAAGTGAAGTAAGTGGATGGCCGAAAGAAATCGGTACCACTCACAATTCGAACCAAAAATGTTGGAATATGAAAAAGTCTGTGGAATTCGGCAGTCGTCAAAATACAAATCCGATAAATATATGCTTCATATCTTGTAAAAGTAAAAACATTTCCTTCTTAAAAAAAGTAAAATATTCGTCCTTTGTCTGCCTTCTTCCGATGGATGATATAATATCATGTATTTGAAATTTAAATTAGTTATGGCACGCTACCCTTATTACTTTTATGATGAAATTGTGCACTAGCTAACGTTTAAGGTGATAGGATGCATAACAAGGTCAGATGGTGACATGTAGATTAGTAATCAATTGTGCTCTAAGGACATTCATATCGACTGCTCGCGATGACGCCCGCCCCTCCCGCCCAAAGCCCGCCATTGCAGGTCAGAGAGCCGACGCCTCGAGACCTAGGCATGGCTCGCGGGCCACGGTGTGTCGTCACGCGCGTGTGTCGCGCACCCACGCCTCATGGGCAATCATCGCGCGAGTGTGGCACGCGCCCCCACAGAGACTGGCCATCATTTTTCGTTTTCTTTTCATAAATATGAAATTTTAAAAAATAAAAAGATGGCAGCGGCTAGTTTAATAAAAAAATTATTTCCCAACGTTCACTACCAGCTTTTTTTTCTTCTATAAATACTCAACACCCCACACTTTATTTTTCACTCCAATTTCATATACTTCATCATCTCTTCCAATTCATTTTCTCTTCTTATCGTTTCTAATACTCTCAACCATCAAGTTGTGATTCAACATTTGTTTTTGCAAGGGATCGGTCCATTCGTTTTTTAATACAATCCAAATGCTGCGGATCTCAACCAGCGGGTTACGACTCTCCTTGTCTCGCCCCGTCCTCCCCATATCTCGATACCATCAACCTCTCCGACGAGGCGGAGAGGTCCGAGCAAAAATTATGAATTGTATACTCTGCGGATGAAAGGATGTGCATCTCTGAAGTATACATCGACGTTAGCGATGACGCGGTCTACAACAACCAACATAAGAGGTTGTTGTTCTACGCAAAGATGGCCAACAAGTACAACAAGGTACGCCCTCAAGACGCACCCGAACGCACGGCTGATATGCTTCAGGGCCACTACGACAAAGTGAACCCCGAACTCTCCAAATTATGTGCAATTTACAACTCAATCGAAAGGGAAAGAAGTAGCAGCTCAAGTGAGTCAGACGTGTTGAAGGATGCACTGTCCACATACTTGAACGAAAACAAGAAATCGTTCAAGTATGTCAAGACCTGGGAGAAGGTTCGCTTTTGCGAAAAATGAGCATGCAACGGGCCGGCCAGACCCAAGCGTACAAAGCAAACGTCCGACGGGAAATTCAACACGAGTAGAGATGTCGAACTCAAGCCTGCTCTGACCGAGGAGCCGAGTAGGAGTCGCCCCATTGGCTAGAAGGCGGTGAAACACAAGGGAAAATGGAAGGCATGATCATCAGCGTCCACCACAACGACAGATGAGATAGCAACATGAGATGCTCAATAGATAACATGATTTGCGCCGCGTTGCTAAAGTTGTTATTCGAAGCCAACATTTACGATACGTCTAAAATGATGGAGGAACAAACCGAGAATCACCGCCTTCTTGTTAACAATTTGAAGCAACGGTTAAATTTATTTAGTTTTAGTTTTAGTTTTTAATTATGTAATTTTGGATTTTAATTTATGTAATTTATGATTTTATTTTATGTAATTTTACTACTTTCAATAATGTAATTTAAGTTTTTAATTAATAAATTTTTTGAATTCTGAGTAAATAATTTTAAATTTTTAATTATATTATTAAATTTAATTTGAATTTAAATTATGAAATTAAAATTTATATGAATTATGAAAGAATTAAAAAAATAAGAGATGAATAGTGTAAGAAAAAGTTAAGCCTTGCCACTGATGCAGGAGGTAAAATTTTAAGGAAAAAATTGTTATGAGACCTATAAATAGTGTAATGGAAATATGAGGGCTCGGCTGCTGATGTGGATGCCCTAATAAACTTTCAAAAAACACAATATAATTAGTGACTTTTGATTTATCAACCACATTCTTGTTTCAACTCATCAAATCATTTTTTACCCGAGCGCCATCTACTATGCATATTTGAAGTTTTAGTTAATGTCAATGTATATTCGTTATTGTACGGACTTTATGTTTTTTTAGGAACATGGTGTATTCCTACCTCCAAGTCTATATTTAATTGGATAGTATGAGTTGAAAGATTACTTTGATTTCCATAATATATTTGATGAGTAACGAACATAATTAGTAGCCTTCAACATATCAGAAGAGGACATATTTCAAGGAAAAAGTGATGTTCACTTTAGCACTTACCCACTTGAAAAATAATTTTGAAGAGAAAATGTGACTAAAGGAGCATTTGATATTATGTCATATAGACAAGGTAAAATAGATAGTTGATCTAATCATCGATCACGAGACAACAAAGAAATGAAATACTGAAAGCCTCAATTCAATTCCTTGATGAAGAGCCTAACGAAAAGTCTTTTGTTAAGTTTGAAATGATAGTTGTATGTTTTATTTAGCAAGAGGCTGAAGTCGTACATATTTCCGAGAAAAGAATGTGGTTATTGAAACAACTTGGAGTGAAACAACAAGTGCAACAAAGCATGTTGATATACTTCATTAAACCTTTGGAATCTTCTAATTTATTTTTTCCTACGGCTCGAATGTTGGATGGACAACGAACTAAAGAACCTTACACCATCGAAAATATGGGGTGTCGCCTCTCACTTTCTCTCTAGCAAATTTCGACTCCCCTCCTTGTAGTAATGAGGTGTGATCGACTATTTATTCGACTAAAAATTATGTCGCAAGTGTACGGTGCAATTATAGTACATATAGCTAGGGATGTCAATTTAGCCCGAAACCCGTGGGTTGGCCCGATTAACCTGACAACCCGACATGGTTAGGGTTGAAAAATCACAACCCGAAAAAAATCTCAACCCGAATGACCCTAAACCGAATAGC
>JAYDZE010123478.1:0-23327 GCA_034509125.1 Monilaria moniliformis
TTGCTTAATCTAACGGTCTGTAATTGGTCTTAGTTATGCCTGAGAGATGCGTTCGGATTTGATCACTACTCTATATACATATATATATTTATATATATATACACACGATTGATTTTTGTGTATGACATAAGCTACTCTTTAATGATGCACTTTTAATCGACTAATGATAACAATTTTAATAAGATCATAGTCATCCATCATTATATCTAATGGTCCAAAATTAGTCTTAATTATGCATTTAGAGTGTGGATGTAACATAATACACCCCCCTATACATATATATATATGTAGTATAAATAGAATAAGTCAATATATATGTCATCTTCCACACGATCTACTTAAAGAAAGTGCGCGAATCAATTTTAATGAATGAATGAAATCATACCATATTTGTACAAGTGCAGCCCATTTAATATGATAATGGGTGTTCCGAAGATTTTGAGTGGCCCAAATTAAAATTCAAAATAAGTTACTACCCTGTAATTTGTTGAGCACTCGCTACTCTTTCTTTGACTTACCTATTAATTTACTCCTATAAAGTTTGGGCTCGGATCTTGTTTTCTTGTGTGTTTTCCAAGAGCATGTGTATATGAGTACCTAAATAAATAAAAAATTACATAATTCGTAAACTACAAAATGCAGTATTAGTGGGCAATAAAATCACCTCTGTTTTTTCGTTACATTGAACAGTCAATTATATCTTCATTCGATGGTAATAGTGAGATAATGTTTTAAATTCGAATCCCACAAAAAGTAATATAGTAAATTGACCAATTTATATACGAGTTGCTTTTCAGTTCACTCAATATGATTGTGCAAGTATCTCTTATTTACTTAGTAAAAAAAAAAGATGGACATAGGAAAGAATAAATAGAAAAGGAATTAATTTAGCATGTTGAGAAAGCCCTTTTAGTTTCCCTTATCAGACAAGATTGAATATAGATCAATCAAATATCCGAGATTCTAACAACTAAAGCTTACTACTAATAGGCGTAGATAGCGTATTCTAGTACCAAAAAAATTCTTAGATTCTCCCAACTAAAAAGTATATTGGAGTTCATATTTGTTGAGGAAGCTAGAGTAGGTGTCATGATGTTGGCAAGAATTCGGAATATGAGATTTCTTCAAGGTCAAAATGGTCCCATCAAAAGTTTGTCAACAAGGGAAAGATTTGGTCACGGCCACCACGAGTATCTCAACTAAAACATTCTTGCAGATGCATTCATTCATGTGTAATAACGTAAAAATATGGTTATTAATTAATTAAATCATTTTCGAAAGTGGAAATAATAAAATATTCATTTGATTGAGGCTTGTCACCAAACTAGAACAATAGCAAGTAGGTACCAATGAAGAAAACTGGTACATGGCCTTTCGGAGATATTGATGAGCCTTGTACTAATGTTTAGACCAAATTAAAGGTCGCCAACAATCAAGTTTTTAATGCTGTTACATCCTCCACAAAATAAATTAATGCTACACAAAAAAACTCTATTTATGTATTTATTTAGTATGGATTCTTGTACGAGAGTTTGTTAACTTTCCTCCAAAAATAACCCCTAAAATTTGTTTGTTGGTGAAGAGTCAAGACTAGTTTTCATAGCTCAACTATCAAAAGTTGAAGAGCAAATAAATGATCGATAAAACTATATGTTTATAAGATCATTTCAGTATTTTCTCTTGAAATTATTGCAAGAGCACGAGTAATTTTATTCGTTGATCTATGAACAATAAAGCTTTGAGGACTAACCACATTATCTTAATTGAGGCGTTTATATCTCCAAGTAAAATCTCAACTTATTAGACCACCTCGAAGATTAAAAAGCTAGCAAAGAATATGACAAAGAATAAACCAAGAATAGAATAAACTAAAGGTCAAAAATGAATTTAATAAAGACTTAGAACATATGCATGTCTTTTACTCTGAAATATTCCCCCATCTGCATATTTTGGTCATTATGCGCAAGATCACATGCCCCCTATTATTGCATGTAGCTGTCAAACCTTATCATTCGTTCATCAATGCTTATTTCTTCTACTTATTAAAACATCTTTTAGATCCCATAATTAATGATTATATATTATTGTTCATCTATGGTTCATACGTTGCATTACCTAATGATGGTCCCAAACGTGTGACATGAATTATTCTTTTTTGCAAGAATAATAAAATTATGACATAGACCACATGCATGCATGGGTAAATATCATATTCGGATCCACACCCACATCATTTATGCAGTATTTATGGTAAGTGTATATAAAGAGTGTGACTACAATTAATGGAATTTAATTTATTTTAAGAAAATAAAAAACTTGATTAAACAATAATAAATTAAAAGACGAAACCATATATTCGGACCCACACCTGGGCATGTTGTGCTCCATCTCGAAATAAGACAATGTTTGACTTGTGTACTGTTCAACATCAATATTCTATGCAATTATTCCCTTATATTTGAGTGCTGCCTTCTCACGAATTAAAAGGGTGTTTCATCACATTTTATTTACAATTTCTCTATATTATGTTAATATTAAATTTAAAGTTGTTAAGCTTTTGTGGTACCATGATTTATAATATAAAATTAACCGCAAATTTAGTTATATCATCAACTGTAAGTTTAATTTCATTCCCGGAAGCACAATAGAGGAGAAGACAGAAGAAGAAAAGATACTCCTTACAGTTGCTCAATGTTAGAATTTTTATTTTTCAATTATATAAATTCAAATATTTCATTACTCTCTAGATCAAGTTGCTTCGTAATTCTACTATTTTTTTTTTCTGTAATTGAAAAAAGGTATTTATGCGATTTGATTAGGTACTTTCATGAGTACCGAAGGTGGACCCACCTTCGCAACTTTCGAGCCAATGAAAGAGCTCCACCCCGTCTTTCTGGAAATTGGGACGGGTGCACCTGTGAGGAGTGTACATGGAATCATTTCCCCGCCTTAAAAGTTGAACAAAGAAGAAAGCTTAAGTGAGAAACTGGTTTGCTGCAATGAAAGACTAAATTATCTGTGTTTTTTAATTTTCTCCTACAATTTGAGAACCGAAAGAAAGGTACCGTTTCTGCAGCTTACTTCTCTGTGTCATTTTTCAAACCTAGGTTAATTTTCTTTTTGTATTTATTCTTATATTTAAGTGATTTTCATATGAAATTTCATATCTATATATTTTCTGTGTCTGCATTCACATTTTCTGTGACTGAATCTTTGAATTGAATATCATTGTGATGTGGGTTTTTTTTTTTTGTTTTTTTATTTCATGAAATCTGCCCCAAGATTGAAACTTTAATGGCGTTATGTTGGAAAAAAATTGAACCTTCAAGGGGAAATAAATTACTTGGGTTTAATTTGTTGCTAGGAGCTTCCCATAAAAAGAGACTAATTCTGACTTTTTTGTTTGAGATTAAATGAGGCAATCTAGTTTAGCATTTTGAAGTTGATGAGTTTCTATCGCTTGTATATTTCCCTCTGACATGCTTGTTCACACTGGAATAATTGCTTTGTTATTGTTTTTTGTTTTTTTTTTTTCACCTGAAACTGTTGTATTCTCATTTTAGACTTCTATGGCATATATATCAGAATTGCTTCTTTTTTGTTTTCCAAACTCTAGATGTTCGATTTGCTTTTCTCCAGTCAAATGTGACTCTGTGAACCTGTTTCTTGATAAGCTCTTATGTTTGAAACATCGACATTTAATCATTGGACTAAATGAGAATTAGGGTTATGAAATAGCAAAATTGTTTTAGTATAAGTATAAACTTTCTTAAGTTATTAACGAGGTAAATGAAGTATTGGCTCTTGTAAAATATGATGTTTGCAGGTAGAAAGATGCATTAGATGATCTACAAATGAGCCTAAAGTAATGTCTTATCACACTCCTTTCTTACTAGCATTTTTCGCGCAAGTTACTATTGTAGACAAAGGCTATAATTTTTTTTTTTGTTTTTTCTAGCCACTTGGAGATACGTCCTCCGTCCTCACTTACTTTTGAAGCCTTAGGCTAAAAATGCTAAAAATCTTCATGACCCCTTCATGTTTTTTGGACACTGATCTTTCTATAATAATTTATAACAAAATATTAGATGAATATGAGATGAAAAACTCCATAAGCTAAAACAAAAATATCAACAAATGTGAGCGGGAAATGAGTTACTTCTACCCATTTCGTGTTGCCACGAATGACTAAAAAAGTAACTTTATTCACGTTTGCATCTGGAGAGACACGTGTGAGGCATGCTTTGGAGGCATCTAATTTTGATAGTAATCATTTTTGTGTGATTTTTCTCTATCTACTTAGATAACCTAGGGAATCTCGTTGCACCCCTCGTTGTTTCTCTACAAGGAATTATTTTGATACATTCTGTCTTTCAAGATCCACAGAGGTCCATAAATGATGATTCACGTCTTGTTTTTTCTCTATACATGGTAGCAACACTACTTTCTGATCTTAAATTTATTGGACAATGCTGGTGCTTTTTGGAACCTAACCTTATCTTTGCGACTCAAGCTTTTTGATACCATGACGGAGAAACATTATATTATATGCAATAAGACCATATGAACTGCTGCCTTATCTTGCAAAGGTTTCGTGATGCATCATTACATAAGCATTTGCTACCTTCGCATGTTTCTGAATGATTGAGATGACTTCTTTGAGAAATCTTGTCATCTAGATGCTTGGTTTTAGTGCTATTATGTAACATTCTTGCTTACATGTCATTTTTTTTTTCCATTTTACATCTGTTATGTATTCTGATGGAGTAAGTAATTTTGACCATGTTGATTGGTCTTCAATGTAATGGAAATATAGATTCGGATCGAACTATGGACTAAATTACCGTAGGAGATTTAGCAAAGGAAATATATTTTGAGCTTTTTAACATTACAAATTTAAGATGCAGTTTGTTTAGCTTATGTTTGGGTTTACCTGTTTCATTTTCATTCATAAGTTCACTTTTGTTTTCGAAGTAAGGAGCGCCTACATTGAAGTGTAACGGATGGTTATTTGTGCTACATATCGTGGATAATCCACTTGATCTTTTAAGTGACTGAGTTCGTAGCTAAGGAAGTTCGTTGTTTGAAAGAACACCATTTGTTGCAGTTACACTTGACATGAGTATGATTGATAGGACATGCTTGAGCCAAGGGAAACCGATATACCGGCTTTGTTTCTCGTCTTTGTTGTCCTTCCCCTGGTTACCTATTTCATATTAGGAAAATGGGGTGATACTTCCAAAAGAAAGGAAAGGATAAGTTTGATTGCTAGCGGGGCAGCTGAGGAAGCTCTGCAAGTCGACCATATGGCTGTTGGTGGTATTATGCCTGTAGTACATATGGCAAACAGTGCGATTCATCAATGTGCAAGATGCTTCGGCCCAGCTGGGACCCGTTGCTCACAATGCAAGTCTGTTTGGTATTGGTATGCCAATCTCTCGACTGTAACTTAGGATTCACCAAACTACTAGAAGTTTTCAACAATTTTGCTAATAATATTTGGTTATTCATCAAAAAAATTCAAAAGCTGTTGGGACACTTTTGAATCTTACATCAACTGTCAGCTAGGTTATCACTATGTCGTTACTACTTACTAACTCAAATGTCTCTGCAGTTCTGGAAGGTGTCAGATCGTTCATTGGAGGAATGTTCACAAGCTTGAGTGCCAGCAATTGGGAAGAGACTGTCATAGATCATCTCTTAAGTGTGGCTCAGAGGAAGGATCTCGTGGAAGGGTGTCGTATGGTGAAACTACAGAACAATGTACCTTCCAATACAAAGTGCAGCCGCCTAGCATTGACGGCGCTTCTTCAAGGGACTTTGTGTTGAATCCTCTAACCGCACTGGCTCCTGCAACTACTTCAGGCATGGGACTAACTGCATCTGAGAAATCTATCATTAACCAACGATCTGCAGAGATTGGCGCATTTCTTACTGGCCAGATAGACTCCTTGAAAACAGCTGGTGGCGCTGTATTTAGCTCCTCCGGGGAAGTCTGTGGCGGTAGTTTCACTCTCCCTATTTCTTCTCAGCCATCAGAAGATCCTTATGTGAGAAACATTACTCTGTTTTTTTTATACTTGTGTTTGTATATATCTTTGTATATATTACTCCACTTATGGATGGGAAATTGGATGTAATATGTTGGAACACTTATTGTCTGAAATTTCAATAATTGTTTGTTGCAGCTGAGAGAAGGTAACTTTTCCCTCTCAGAACATCACGCTAACAGTCCTCATGCACCCAAGGATGGAGCTGATTGGGTAGAAATAGAATGTCGAAATGCATTAGATGGTGGGAACAATTTTGGGATAGTAAACTCATCAACTGCAGCAATTAGTGGCACAAAGACTCATGAGACTCGAGCTCAAATGACCTTGAGACAAGATAAATACCCGTCTCAGAGAAGGATCCCCTGCACTGATGAGACCACAGGCTTGAATTGCTCTTCTGAAAGGACTACGATGAAAAGGAGTAGCAAATCGAAAGTAGTTTCACATTCTAATGGAATCGAGCAACATAAATATCAAAAATCAAGAATGACTATATCTAAAGAACAACAACTGTCTTCAGATGCAGAACCGAAAACTCAAACTGCAAAGGAGTCAGGTAGGTTGATATACTGTTCTCCGTCATAGACACCATTTGCTCTTCCCTTTACCATGGTGTTTTTGATGCAGGAACTGCTACTACAAACCCCTTACAGGAAAGCAACCGGGTAGCAAACCTGGATTTGACAAGGACAAAGGGTATGAAAAAGTCAGCAAAAGTTGACAATCATCAACAATTAGAAAGTAGTACAACTAAGAAAAGAAAAGTTAAGGTGAGTTAACAGAAAAGTTCTTTGCTAGAATTATAAGGCACCTGTTCACTAAGGTTGGATGTGGGATCGATTCCGTTTGATCCCAGCTGCCTTTGTTAATGAAATATGTATCATATATAGACGTTGATAATAAATTTTTCATGCTGGGATTCTCTTAATTGCCAGATGATTTTCCCCTATGAAGAATTTGTGAAGTGCTTTCAGTATGAAAATTTCAGCGCGACTCCCAGAGGACTTCTAAATTGCGGGAATAGGTAAAATTTACATCTTGTGCTCTCCTACAAAACGAACACTTGGAAAATACTAAATGTGAAAGTGAGTGCTGCAAACTGACACAGTCATCTTTATTCTTCTGCAGCTGTTATGCGAATGCTGTATTGCAGTGTCTAACATTCACAAAGCCTCTGATCATTTACCTTCTTCGTCAAACACATTCCAGAGCAGGTACTTGCTTGTCCTCAGTATTTCTTAATTCATGAAGTTGCTAAATGAGACTCTTTTGTAATCATCCGTTGATGTCCTTTGCGCATGTCAGGATGCTCCAAAGATTGGTGTCTCACGTGTGAACTTGAGCGGCTTGTAATGATGCTGAGACAAAACGGGGGTCCTCTATCACCCATAAATATTCTTATGTATATTAGAAGTCTTAATGCCCAGATTGGTGATGGAAGTCAGGAAGATGCTCATGAATTTTTAAGGTCTTTTAGCATTTGACTAAATTTTTCGTATATCTTAACTGCTATTGTTTTTCCAGTTAAACAACTTTCTCTGTGAAAGAAAAACTTGTGCATTTCCTTCAAAGCTAACTTGGCAATGCTGTGCCTGTGCATACTCAGGCTTCTCGTTGCCTCGATGCAAACAATATGTCTTGAGGGTTTTGGTGGAGAAAATGTCGTTGATCCCAGGCTGCAGGATACAACTTTCATACAATACACATTTGGTGGAAGTCTCAGATCGAAGGTGCTTGATCTCGCTTACATACTAGCAGAAATTTATTTCTCGAGATGCCCCTTTCCTGTTCAATAACTCACAGCATCCCTTATAAAATAGGTAAAATGTTTGAGATGCCACCATGAATCTGAGAGGTACGAAAAAATGATGGATCTTACGCTGGAGATATTCGGTTGGGTCGAGTCGTTGGAGGATGCACTAACGCAGTTTACCAGCTCAGAAGATCTTGATGGGGACAATATGTATAGATGTGCAAGGTATAATTATCCATTCATCATCACATTCTTTGAAAATACAAATTTTATTTTGATGCATCTTACTTGTTGTTCTTATAATTGAATAAAAGGTGTGCTACATACGTTCACGCTCGGAAGCAACTACACATAAAAGAGGCTCCCAATATCCTCACTATAGTATTGAAGAGATTTCAGGTATTGTTTTATTACCATTGTGCTTGTGTGCATGCATTAAATTTATGCATTTTATGTTGTTCTAACCTTAACTTTTTCAAAAAATATAGGAAGGAAACTATGGCAAGATAAATAAGTGCATAACATTTCCTGAAATGCTGGATATGATTCCATTCATGACTGGCACGGACGACATACCTCCACTCTACATGCTCTATGCTGTCGTCGTCCACCTGGACACATCCAACGCATCCTTCTCCGGTCACTACATCTCGTACGTGAAAGATCTGCAGGGTAACTGGTTCATGGTTGACGACACTGAGGTAGAAATCACCCCACATTTACTCAACATTCGTTCGTCTTCACCACCCCGTGTCACAATCTCTCTCTCGTTTGCCACTCTTTTCGTAGGTTCAACCAGTCGAACTGAGCCATGTCATGTCCGAAGGAGCATATATTCTGTTCTACATGAGGTAAGCTTTGAAAAAGAATGATTTCTGAGATTGTGATAAACAAACAGAGCTGATATCGCTTTTTTCTGCAGATCGTATCCGCGCCCTTCTAGATGTGGCAAGTCCAGCCGGCATCAGGCACCTTGCAACGGCCTGTTGAAGGGCCAAAGGGGGTTGAGGCCAGAACCGAACAACCTCTGCCACAACCTCGTTGGAAGGGAGACAAATGCGGAGAGCAGCAAGGGGGTGCTGATAAGGGAAAGCAGAAGCAGGCCGTCGAGTCTGAGAAACTACGCAGAGTTCTCGGATGCTACGTCGAGCGACTGGTCCGTGTTCACGAGCTCGGACGACTCGTCATTCACGACAGAGAGCACGAGGGACTCGTTCAGCACGGTGGACCATGGGGACGTGGCGTTCTCGTCCATCTTCCAGTCAATGTACCCGGTGGATTCGCCATCGAGGAGGACCATCTCGTGCAGTGTGTTCCCGGGCAGCAAGGTGCGGACGGGGTTTGCTGCCCGTGAAGAGAGGGGGTTCGTTTTGGTTTCGGGTGTAAATTATGGTATTGAGGCGAGGAAAGGAGGTGTGCCTCAAACTTCTGTTGATTGTACGATATGGTGATCAAGAAGATTCCTAGGATTTCTCATATTCTTCTGAATTTGCTAAAGTAGCTAGGTTGACAGGATGCCTCATATTTTTGGTTTCCAATATTGGCATGAGGCAGAGGCGGGATATGATTAATTATCAATTAATTCTAACCATGGACATGCAAAATTATTTCTTTTTATGGGAAAATATGTATATTTCTTATACTCGCTCTGCTGTCTCTCTCATACTGTAATCTTTATTGATGCATTTCTGCATGTTGACAACTTGTGATACTCTGTGAGAGACATACCATACCCACTGCTAAAAGTAGAATATTTGAATGTTGATTAAATCACTATTTTTTCGCATTAAAATTTAGTTTGCGAAGAATTACTACCGATGTGGTGAGGCGTTTTGTTTAGGGCCTCCTATTTATTTAATTATTTATATGGGATCAAGATTTCCCTAGAAACTGAAGCATTAATGAGGCCATCAGTAATGTTATCCCTTCAACTATTTATCAATTATTTATAGACCCTATACCATATTTTACTCCATCTTTTCATTAAGAAATAACACATGCATCTCTATCTCTTCCCATTCATTCCCTAAACTATTAATGGGTCTTAACTCATATATTTTTTATTACTTATATTTATTATACATTCTAATTATATTAAAATTTTGATTTAATTTAAATACGAATTTCATTAACATAAAAAAATTACATAATTCAAATTCTAAAATTATATATAATTTACAATTGTGTATATTTATATATCCTAATTAAATTAAATTCATTAAATTTTTTATTTCAATTAAACTCATGCAAATTAAATTTAATTAAAATTGGATTTCGAACCCAACACCTTCTAGTTCCAAAGGAGCTTCTACTGCTAGGCTATACTATGTTTTTCTCAATCAAATCAACATAATAAACTATAAGGAAATTGAAAAAAATGGAAAAAAGTTGGGAGCCAGCCCTTAGCTTTTCCATTCATCTCGAGCCGTATGTCCCTTCATGGCCCTCACAACGCGTTCTGCATGCGTCTCGTCCTGGAGGAACGAGCCACAAGGCCCGCGATGTGAAAGCCCTGACATAATCGTGAAAGATTTTTCCATAAAATATCTCTTATTACGGATCCAGAAAATCAATATTTTTAGAGCCATTTATTGGTCCACGTTATCATATATTAAACTAACATTTTACTTTTGTGATTTTTATTATTAAATTGTTCAAGAGATAGATCATAACAATCATATCCTTTAACATTTAAGTGTTTTTTTTCCCTTTTTTCTTTTTTCTTTTTCGAGTTGTTGTTGTTGTTGTTGTTGTTTTTTTTTTTTTTTTTTTAATATATAGTTATCATGTTTGGGCCTTTCCCATACTTGTAGTATATCTGTAGAACGTTGACTCAAGTCTTATGGGTTGACAATTGATGGTTATATGTTCGCAAACAATGTTATATATATACAACTAATATGTATTTAAAATATTATATAACTAATATTACTAGTGTAGTTCTACATACTAATCAGTATCTCATTAGTTGACGAAAATAAATAAAACTAATCCGATCTTTACATTATTAATCATTACTAATTGTGAGGATTTAATCGAATAACAAAAGAAATATCATTGTTTAATTATTTTTACTAAATTCTAATACTGTTATCGTTCACTTTCCATCATCATTCCATTTTTAAACAACTAATTCAAGTCTCATTTTCAATTCTCGTGTATCAGCCGCCATATATGTTGCTTTTGATTCTTGGTTTGTTCGTGGTGTTAATGGGATGGCAGAAAAATATATAAATAGAATCTTAGAATTGATATGATTATGATATTTTATGATATGATGATTATTAGGATTTTCAGATTCTCTGAATTTGCTAAATATAGCTAGTTTATTATGCCATTGCATTTTATTTTATTTTCTGGTTACCAAATTTGGCATGAGGGGAATATGGTTATTAATTAATTCCAACCAAGGAGTCGAAATTATTTCTTTTTATGGGAAATGTGAAAATTGAATACTATGACTTTCCAAGAAAGACAAGAACATTCTGCAAGAACATCATCGATCTTATTACAATAGAGATCACGTATCTAAGAGCAGAACAATCGAGATTATTTGCCACTAAATTAACTAATGCTTTTTCATAGAAAAAAAAAAAAACCAAAAGCAATTCAAGCAGTCTTCATTGTCTTAACATACTGTGTTATAGCAGTTATAACAGCAAGGGGATTCTCAACATGTACAGCATGTCCTGCACTTGGAATTTCGATCACTAATGGCGAACCAAAGCTGCTGTTTTTGTGGCCGATTCTTGCCTGCATCTCAATCGCAATCCCCTTGAACTTGGCATCCTTTTCTCCAACGACGAGCTGAAGTGGCACTTTGCACTGCTTCAGATCTTCCCACAGTGATCTATAATGAGACGAAAAAGGAAGAGAAAGATTGATTCTTAGTCTGAAGTAAAGATTGAGACAATTAAGACGAATTACACATAATGTGTAGATTAAGTTTACTAATCATAGGTTTAGAAACTAACGGTTGCCTTCCGATGCTTAAATCAGACAGCACTTTGCCCAGAGTGTGCAAGTCTTCATGCTTCAAACGTTTGGTCAGTGTCTGCTTGAAGTGTGGATGGCTTCTCAAGCTGTTTGATGGTAGCAACGCATTCATAGAAATTCTTATGAGTAATATGGAATACGCTAGATGCACAAATAGATAGTGTTATGACACAGTACCTAGTCCAGAGTTCTTCAGTATACCAAGTGTCTAAGAAGAATTCTAAGCCATTTGAAACGAGTGTGCTAGCTCTGAAGTCATCTTTAGCCTTACGGATTGTTCTTGCATCGTTATCTATCAATCCCGGGCTTCCAGAGACTATCATGGCTCGCTCAACCTATTATAGAGACAAATCAGTCAGATTTGCACGGGGAAACAGTTATGGGGATGTGTTGGTACATACCTTTTCGCTGCATTTTAGGGCCGTGTATAAAGAGATCCTAGCTCCCATCGAGTATCCAACGAGTGTGACCTTTCCACGTGTAACATAGTTCAACACCTTGTGTAAGATATCAGCCATTACATCAATTGATAAGTTAGGTCTGTCTGAATCATTGTCACCATGATATTGCAATTTCGATCCACCATGACCAGGAAGATCAATTGCAATGCATCTGGTGGGGCTTGAGATGGCCTTCATGATGGGGATCCAATCTCCACCGGTTCCAAGGAATCCGTGAAGAAACACGATTGCACTACCCTGTATTGATTGTAACGACGTAAGGAAAAAAACAAAACAAGGCTTACCAGTGGGCAGATTCCATCACGTTATCAGAGTTCAAGAGCTGTTTCAAATCATAGAATGTTTTTCGTAGATATAGATATCTGTTTTAGTAACTGAATATAGTTTGATTTTTTACTTACATCATTGCTTTCACCAGTCTCAAGCACATTAATGGAGAAGGAGACACCTTCTGTATCAACTGCTATTTGGTATTCCTTCACTTCTTCCTTAACAGAGGTTCTAACAACCGCTTCATGATTTAGTCGACATTGTTGGAGGAAGCGACCGGCATCAGCAGCATCTGCCTCTACAGAGCCATGCTGTGGATTGTGATGGATATTTAGAGGCTCGGCTGTCACTTGTTCCTTGAACCACTTATAGGTTCCGAAACCATGAGCTGTGGATGATTGTCGTTCCTTATTCATCAAACTCTGCATTTCAGCGTTCTGCACATCCAAATAGCGAGCAAATTGGATGTAGGCAGACAAACCAAGTGCACTTTCAAATGCAGCACTGACAACAGTAATCTTTCCGTGCTGTTGAGCCCATCGTGCAACCAATGCAGCAGTTTCAAAACCTCCAATAACACCTGGTTTGATGACCTATGATCAGATTTAGATGAAAACACATCAATACCACAAACTCAAACAGATTTCGTAAAATCATGTAAAGCATCAATAGAGTGAGTTAGTACTTACAACAGCAGCTACTCCAGAGTGGCTGTATTTCTGAAGGACATGAAGAGGATTTTCTGTGACAGAGTTGATGGTTTCATCCAAAGCCACTGGTAAGCCCGTTTCTTCGCAGAATTTCACTATATCGTCTTCATTATCAACAGGTTCCTGTAACCCATGAAGTGAAATGAAAATGTGGTTATCAGATTAGCTTATGATAGAACATAACAGCTTTCCTGACAACATATAATGGCAGAAATTGAGGCTCCAAAAAATGTCCGAAATGCTGATATCTGTTTTATGGGGTTTTCTTGGTCGAAAGCATTGATAGTTCATGAGAATAAAGATGTAGAAATCATATACCTCAATATATTGCAAGCAGCACTCTTTGACGCCGTGAGCAAATTTTACTGCTGCATCATAAGTCCATTTCCTATTTGCATCTACACGTAGTACGATATTTTCCCCCACCTTCCTCCTTACTTCTTGTATTGCAGCAATATCTTCGTCGGGATCTTCTCTACGTGCCACCTGTGAAAGATGATTTTGAAAGCTGATAATATCACTGTACCAACAGTGTTACTTTTTAAATGCTCAATATTTGGGGACAGTATTACTTTTATTTTGATGGTAGTAAATCCCTCCGCGACAAGAGTGGATGCAAGGAATGCTGTGTCCATGGGACTTCCATAAGAGTCAATAAGAGCACAAATTTGAATAGGAGACGAGCTTTCGGACGATTGTACTGCTGATGGATGAAGTACATTCAGTAAACTGCTACCATGTCTACTTGCAATTGCACTGAGGACGGCCATCTCCAATCCGCATCTGACACTGGGGAAAATCGAACCTGGCTATATAGTATATAATGGGGCACATTAGAGCAACTAAAAAATAAGGTTAAGATGATATCCCTAGTTAGGGATGCCCGGTTAAACCAGAACCGGTGGTTCCGGTTTTCGAATCGTAATCGGACGTTGGCAGTTCAACCGGAACCGTTCGGATGGTTCTACCGGTTCGGTTCGGTTCCGGTTCCAGGGGGAGGAACCGAAACCGGCGGTTTGGAACCGTTCCGTAGTTCAACCGTCAATTTTCGGCTTTGCTGGCAAAGGGTGGTAGGGTGCAGGGCTAGGGCTAGGGGTGGGGTGGCAGAAAAAGCAGCCGGTTTTGACGGAAAATCGGCCAATACCTTCTTTTTTTTTTAAATTTAATTCAAATTTAAAATTTCCCACTCATTTTTATCTATAAATACCCTTTATCATCCTCATTCTAATTCACTCTTCTTGTGTTAAAAAAAATTCTCATTTCTCTAAAAACACTTGGTCGAATACATTCCAAATATTACTGCAGTATCAACAAGTTCAGTAACTGCCGCAACTATCCAATTGGAATTTGCTTGATCAAGTGTTTTAAGATAATTGGATGTGTTACATAATTTCTTTTATTCATTAATCATTACTATAATTTATTAATTATTAATCTACTTATACTCGTCTTCGATTTCAAATTTTAATCAACTTGAAATTAAAATAAAAAAACTGCCAAAACCAGAAATCGAAACCGGAACCGCCGAAAACTGGCCAGAAACCGACGGTTCGGAACCGAAACTGGCGGTTTTCGGTTCCAAACCGAAACCAACAATTTTCTTAACGGTTCGGTTACTATTCCAGATGCCCTCGGAACGGAAACCGGCGATTTCAGAACCTTGGGCATCCCTATCCCTAGTTATATAACAGTTTGAGCACTTTGAATTAAAATGTGAAGTTTTTTCAAGGCCTACCGGAATTCCCAAATTGTTCCATATCCAAGAAGAGAAAGAACCCTTCAGTAGAGGTAGGTTGTCACTAATTGTATTTCCTTCTATGGTATGAATAAGAAACCGAAGTTGCTCTTCCACATCAAGCAGATTTTCTTTGTGGATTTCAAGAGGTGCAACCTGTTCAAGCAATAACAAGATCTTGAGTTAACAAATGCCTTCTCATATGGGGGCTTCCATGTGAGCAGGTGTAAAGAAAATTGACTGATTTTTGACGATTTAAGATAGCCATTTATGGAAACAACATATAGCATTATCATGTACACGCTTGTAAAGAACAAGAAACATACAAGAAGTTAAATTTTGAAATGGCTAAGATAATGTGTATTCAGATGTATCACATCAGTCAAGCAGCTTGAAAGAGAGACGAGTTTAGAATCAGTTAAGTTTTACCTCACCAAATCCAACACTACCATCGTCAAGGGACAAACTTATAACAAAACCTTCTCTGTAGGATGGGGAGTTGTTAGAATTTCCAGAAGATGAAGTAGGTGGAGCATTTAGCTGAACCCTGCCATAAGTGAGAAAACACGATGAAGATTTCTGTTTTGCTGCATTGGATATTTATGATTTACGTGTCAGAGGCTTACCTGTATAGCGAGTAATCCACCTTACTGATTTTGTAATCTATGGGGCCTGGTGAGGTAGAGTCTGCAATTGAAAGCTTTGAGAGGACATCATAAGCGTGATCTGAGGCTTGGCGAGTGAAATTCCTCAAGTTACTGTCAAAGTAGCATACAGATAACAGTGTGAGAAAAATTAATGACTTGTTAATTTGGGAAATGGGTGTCTGGAAATCGAGCAGACTTATGGAATGCGATATTGGTCTCGATTTCACTTTCAACTTCTACTATGCAATCAACATCTTCTCTCTGAGACGTGAACAGAGCATGCTGCAACTCTGTTTTTGTTTGAACTTGGACATGCTTCACACTGCACAGAACATCTTATCAAGTGGTCAAAATCGAACTCAGTTCCCAAGAGCTCAGTATCTGACGAGTGTTTTGTGAAACTAAGTTCGAGAAGTTAGAATGTAAGAGAAATAATATCCTCACCCATGTGCCATACATAGCAGACGTATTGAGACATCGTGAGATGTGTAGAAAAACTGGTCCATTATATTTCTGTCTATGGTACTTGCAACTGGGAGTTGGCTAAAGATTGCACCTCCACGGTTGTTTACCACGACTATGACCATTGGCTTGCGCGACATCCTTTCAGAAGAAAAGTTATATGTTAATAACAACAGCTCAAAAGAAATGTCAACATAGGGACATGAGGCAGTTTCATCAAGCTAGTTAAAGACATCAAAACAACGCCTCCAGCATTGTCGAAAGCAACAAATACAAGTCCTAAAGAAAAATGAAGATAAAAGAAGCAAGACAGTCAGGGAAAAGTCTACCGGTGTCTCAGTAGTGCCAATCCATTCGTATCATGCAGAAATGAAACATCTCCCATCACAAGAAGCACCTGAAATTGCAAATAATTACAGTGTAAGTCATTCGACTATTTACTGGTTAACTTTTTCATTGCTGAAAAACAAGGTACTACAGAGTTCAAAGCGCTGGTAGAAATGTGAATTAGAATGCTTTATTACTTACTCGTTTGCTGCAGCCAACTGCAAATCCAACAGCAGAGCTGATCAAACCATCAATGCCACTAGCACCTCTATTTGCTGTAACATGGACCCAGTGGCACGGCACACCAGCGCTCAACATCAAGGAAGTGGGATGGGTGCATTGCACCCAACTGCTCCCATACATGTCTGCATCACGTATTGTCATGCTGTTTCCAAAAAATAAAGCAGATCCACAACGAAGTGTTTCAAATATCTTTCGTGCAACATAAGGTTCAGTCAATGATTTTTCAGAACTAATAAATGATGATGACTCCGAGGCAACCTATAAAAGAGTGAGGAGAATGTCACTGTCAAGTTGAGATATATGCAAAACCTAAACACATCTTGGAGTTTGAAGTGGGATTCTCAATATAGTAAGTTGAAATAATAAAATGCTCAAGTATGGCAGCATACCATCATGTCCAATCCTTGTAAAAATTCCTTCCATCTCTTTCTTACATCTGGTTTGCAAGATTTAATCACACTATCACTGAATTTAGAGATGGTACTTTGGATCCTGTGTGTCATGATATGAGAAGGATCATGACGACCCGGATGATCATCAACTAGAATGAGTGAGCTAGGACAACATTGCTTTATCATCTGAGAAATGCGTCTCCCAGTTAATCGACTTCCAATCTGTTATTTTAACAAAGATAGGAAATAAGGAATTCACCAACATCCATCCAAATGGATTGTGTTATATCAATTCATAGAAAAATTATGCTTGAAAGTATGTAGTGAAACTACTATATGAGTAAGAACTTGGATCTACCTGTACTATTACGTCAGCCTTCATCCAAGCTCTGACAGAATCTGACTGCAACAGTTGATCAAGCTGATCCAGGAATAATATATCCTTCCTGTCGAGAAAGGATGACAGGTACTTCCTCAATCGTAATCCTGATTGGACGTCGACTACAATTGGCCACATCAAGTGCTTAGCCAGCATAAGAGCTCCCCACATGTCATCTTCATTGTGAATAGAACCAAACACTAAAATCCCATTATTTGCCCCTTGAATCAGTTCGAGGACTTCATTTATATGCGAGTACGTGTCACTACATGATAAGGATTTTTGAGGTGGAATATATCTGGTGAATGGTTCAGCATTTGACATCCAAAAGTCTAATCCACTTACACATTTACGATTCCAATTCTTTGGACTGTTTGCCAATGGTTCTCGAAAAGGGCAGTTGATGTGTATAGGACCATTTGGTGAAGATGTTGCTTTATGTACTGCAGAGTCAATTGTGGTAAGAACCAATCTCGCCGAAATCTCATCAGTAGGAGGAGGAAGACTGAAAAACTGCCTCGCAAATGTTCCAAAATGATTGACCTAAAATCAAACAAACAATGATTTATGGGAACGAAACGAGTAATTTGCAGAACATGCAGTGGTTAAGAAATTAGCAAATACCTCAAATATGAACAGGATCAGACATACCTGATTAATTGCTTGGTTTGCTCCAACGTCTACTAGCTCAGGAGGGCGGTCGGCTGTAAGTAACAACATGGGGACAAAACTTTGACTGGCCTCGACAACCTGTATGTTCAGGTGCATTCAGGTGCAGTAAGACTTACAGTAAAAAGTAAACATCTGGCAAAAGTAAGACAGCCATAAGAAAGACGAAAGCAACTGCATTTATGGAACTGAAAAACTCACAGCAGGAAAAAGATTTGAGACTGCAGTTCCTGATGATGTTATGATGACTGCTGGTTTCTGGGAACCTTTGGCATAACCAAGAGCATGAAATGCAAGGGACCGTTCGTCAATGCATGCAATGCAAGTTGTGAGGGGGTGACTAGCAGCAGCAATCGTCAGGGGAGATGACCTTGATCCAGGAGCTATACAAAAATACTAGAAGACAAATAAATCAGAGAAGTCAAAAAACATATTGGCCAGTAACAAATTATGCTAGTAAGCCTCACTGTCAAACCAAGTCGGGTGCATTCTTCAACTATAAGAGAAGCCCACAAAGCATTGATGTTAGGAGAATCTTGAGAGAAAAAGTTCACTTTATTGGTCTTGTGTCCTGGGTGCTGAAAACGAGATGAAAATGATTCCACAAAGTAAAAAGAGAGTTTCAATAGAATGTATTAGACGTGAAGCAATAGTACCAGAATTTAGCAACCAGGAACATTATTTAATAAATCTCAAACAGAGTGCAGCCCTTTTGTTTTTTAGTAACATTGATAGCCAAAACGTCCAGCTAACCATTAGGGTTTAAAGAATTTAAAGCCCAAGTTTGGTAAATATTTTTCAGGGATATATTTCAAGAACAGAAATGCTAAATTGGATTATTTAAGTAAATGAGAATATTTTGCCTTGTGAACTAGATACATACCATGTTATTTGCAATTGATAAAGTTGGTGAAAGCCTGGCCAAGAACTGACTGAAGCATGACGGGGAATCTTCCTGCGAGTAATGTAGATATTAGATTGTCAACTATTAATTTATTTACCGACGAGGCTACTGCGTTAATGAAAGAAAATATTACATGATGTACCAGGATAGAGGAGTACCAGTTCCAAAGTGCTGGCCTCAAGTTTCTTCCCATCCATTAAGAGTGAATTTACACGTACCTACCAAATGTTTCCATAGATGCAGCATGGAAATGGTCAGTACTGAGAAACACTAAATCATCTTTCTCAGTTGGAAACACAACATGGAAAGAAAAGGTCTTGTTTATGGACATTTCATTTTATCCCATTGAAACTTCTTTGATTCCTTGCTCAGTAAAAAGTGCAGGCAGAGAAATTGAAGATTAACAAGAAAATAAAATAAAATAAGGATGAATCACAAATAAATATACACCAAGTGGGACAGATTAACCTAAAGTTTCTAGTTTTAACTAAAGTTTCTAATTTTGCAATTTTATTCACAAACTATTTAACTGTTAACCTAATAAAAAAGTCATCCTAATAGGACTTTATTTCCAGCTGAAATTTTGTTTCATCTTACCATTTGCCTATGCTTCTCTGCATTCTTGAACTTCAAAAGAGAAGAGAAAATTAGTTGGCTACCACTTGCAGAGGTATACCTGGCCTGGAACAAGAAAATGAAGGGGAAAAAACAGTAAGTGTGAGAAAGTGTGGGTGCCATAAGCTAACACAGACAGTGAAAAACTTGTACTACCTGCTCAAAACTGCTCTCGAATGTTTGAACAGCTTCACTAAAAGTACACATCGAAGAGTCATCCCATGCCAGTGTAGCAGATAAGAAAGAGATATCCTCAAATTCATCCAACTCAATCTGTTTAAAATGTAGCCTGATTATACAAGTACTATAAATAACTAACGAAACACATAGCAAGACTGCCAAAATCCTACTCTAAATATATATGGACTTGCTAGTTCACAACTGAGTACAAGATCAAAATGCAACAGAATGATACACAACCTGTGGGATGAAAACGTAATGAGAACCAGTCTGATGCTTTACAGTGGACATCATTGTGTCAAGCTCCATATCCAAGAATCCGTAAGCCTTTGAAGATGTTGATTCAGCTGGAAGGTATCTGCATAAATATTCGTTATTCGGTATTTCAAATAAAATGGAAGTATCTGCATAAATATTCATTATTTGGGATTTCAAATAAAATGGAAGTATCTGCATCTAACTTTGACCCAATTACTACAGTTCAATTTGACTAAGTGATGGCAGTTCTGCTTCACCAGGAAGTCAAAGAGGAAAAGAGTATGCACATAATATCAGAAATAGATTTAGCAAAAGAAAAGGCAGGAATGCCTATCATCTGATGGTAGAAATTAAAACATTGGAGCTGCATATAACACTAGTTAATGTTCAAAGCAAATAGAAAAGCAAACAATACCTCAGCAAAGATTTGCATTTTCCTGAAGCATGGGGAGATCCATTAAAGCTGACAGCTGAACCTATGCCAAAAATCCCTCTGCTTCTTCCCAGAGAAAGTGATTCATAAGTTGAATTCTCCTTATCACTGGAAAGGAAGAATAAAGGAAACACCTTCGATGACTCTGGTTGAGAGCAAAACCAATTCAATGCTTTCGCACTTGGAGGCACTGCAAGCTATGCATAGAAAAGATTAAATCCCAAATCATTCTAGAAGACAGATGAAACGACTTTACACAACAAAGTGCAAAAAGCTCAAAAATGTGGGCATACACATGATCTACATTTAAAAGAAATACCACCACACCACAAAACTACTTCAAAATCATAGCATCTCCCTCGCAATCAAGAAACAAAAAAGATAACTCAAACATATGACTTCTTTCACTATTCAGTCCAAAATATAAATATCAAACTACTTTGCGACCTTACAACAGAGCTAGGAAGTCGCGTCACACTAAAAACAGCCTCGCCATAGAAATACACCCAAGCCTCAATTCGCTAAAATGTGAGAGAAATGCACAAAACTGATCGTATTGTATCGATGAAAAGCGCTTGATGCCTTCAACAAAGAAGATGACCCAAAGAATACACATAAAAGGTAAAATAGGAGCAAGGAAATTCTAATAATCATGTCACCACAATGTAATTCTGATACTCTCTCAGACAAATGTTCAAACAGTAAGACTACGAAAGACAAGAATCAAACTCAATCAAAAAGTGCAAATTTATTAAATCTGTAGAACCTGAAATCTATACATCCCACTTGAACAAGGAGGAGGATTGGCCTTCAGCTCCTCCACGGCCGCCTTAATTGCATCCAATCCTTGCTCTAAACTCAACACAGGCGCCAAATTACGCGTAATGCAAGTATTAACCAGTAATGCAGCTTCCATGTCATCCAAGACTCTATCTTTTCCTATTGAGCTTCTCACAACCTACAAGATCATAAACATAATCAAACCAATGAGCAGAAAGAAAGACAACCCACCAAACTAGGATCAATAAAAAATAAAAATTTCGGAAGTTTTGAACCTTGGAAATGGGATTTTGGCGGTAATTGAAGCGAACGAAAAGTGGGACCGCGGGTTTAAGAAAATGGGTGCGCTTGTTGATTGTGATTATGGTCTTTTGGTGAAGTTGGAGCTGCGGTGGAGGAAAATGAAGTGTGTTTTGTGAGTTCAAGATGCGGGAATTCATTGCTAATGGACGACGTCAAGCGAAGAAGGCCAGAGCTATGGCAATGGAGTTGCTTTGAAGATGGCATTTATACCCAGTAGCTTCAGCTAATTTCAATTAATTAACTTTCTTATATTCTACAAATTATCAAAATTCGTAAACTAGTTGAGGTCTTCTCTTTCCAACGTCATTGGCGGGTTTATCCAAAGACGGTTATTTCAGGTTGGGGAAGCATGGAATCTTGTAACTTACGAAAAAAAAAAGAATAATATAGATTAGACTTGATTTGTTGGCTCTTGATTATTTATTTTGAAAGTATTGAAAGAACAAAAATCAATTGGAAGAATGTAATTTTGGTGAGTCAATGAGATTATTTGTTGTATCCATCACTAACTTCTTTTTTTTTTTTTTTTTTTTATATTTGTTGGAAGAGGAACGGTGAGATTTAATTTTAAATTTTGTTATTTACATATTAAAATTAAACTAGTTAGATTGGCTCGTCGCTAATTTAAACACAAAAAAGGGCAAACCATTTTTTTGAAGTAAAAGAGGCAAACCATTTAACTTTAAGAGTGTTTTAGTTAGCTTCAAGATAATTAATTTAGGTTTGTTATGACTGACCGTTGAAATCAGTACAGTTGACTAATTCCATGGCATGGATCAAGACCATCTATTGAGTTCTTATTCTAGGGCTTATTTTTATACTAGTACAACACACTGCATGTATAATAATAATTTACTAAATATCCTGGCTAGTTATATTTGTTTTGTAATATTATGATATAGTTTTGGCTAATAATTAAGGGAATTAGCCGAATCTAATTTAGGCAATGTGTCATTGTCTGAGACTCGTGTATCATTGGTAAATAATTTTTTCGTGCTTAGATTCGATTCTTCCATGCCATGCATGATTATATCATCATCATATAATATTTTCGGTTTACTCATCTTTTTCATTATAATGAAAAATTAGTCGCTTTTAAATTCAATTTTTCTATATATAGGATGTTTATTTTTTAAGAAAAGCTTGAGGAGATGAAAATAGCTAGCACAGATTTAAGTAATAATCAATCGAATATTAAATAATTTTAAACTTTTGAATCATATATAGCAAATCCAATCAATTAATCACTCAAAGTAAGCTTCGTATAGTGTAATGCAGACGGCTTTGACTTGTTTTATTATTTCTCCAATGTTGCTAAGGCATACATCATGCTACATACACGGTTATTTATTTATTTATTTATTATGTTCTATTAATTCAGTCTACAGACTAAAGCATGTTTCGAACAAATGTAGGCATGTAGCATGCCAATAAATATTCAGTTTCTTCCTTTCAAAAAAATAAATAAAATATATTCAGTTTCTTGGGAATTGACCTTTTTTTTATTGAGCACAACTGCACAACCTATATCTGACCGACCTACCTATTTCAAGGCCAAATAATTACTCGTTAATTATATTTTAATCGAGTATATAGATGTAGGGAAGTCAATCGGGACAGCCCATCGGGTTTCGAGTCAGCCCTATTCGGATTAAGGGTTAATCGGGTGCGGGCTAATCGGGTTGGAATTTTATCGGGTTAGAAATTTACAACCCTAACCCTAAATGTTCGGGTTTCGGGCTAGCCCAGCGGGCTAA
>JAYDZE010123589.1:0-23319 GCA_034509125.1 Monilaria moniliformis
ATAGAGTTTTTCGGCGGCACTCATGAACCGACGGTGGGGTCGGTCGACCCCAGCCGACCCCACCTGGATCCGCCATTAGCTGTGTTCAATCTTCTGGGTTTCGGGTTACTATGGAGTAGATTGAACAGAATCCTAATTTTAGAGATTTTGAAGCTCCGTAGAAAGAAGCCATTTGAAAATTAGGGTTTATATTGGTTTCTCAATTTGGGTGAACAGTCTTGCGCCTTCAGCATATTCTGTTCTCGTTAAAATTTTGCAGATTGTTAGAAATCTCGGTATTTGGAGCTTCTTCTGCATGGTTACATCTTTTTTGGATTTTTCATAGCAATTAATAAAAAATTGGTAAAATACAAATTACTGGTTTCATGGTTTGTGATTGTGATATCTCGAAAATGCCAACAGATTGATATTTAATACCTAATTTGTTACTATAATGCGCATATCGTGCGGTGAGCTTGTACCACAGATAACCGTAATGAATCTTTCAATTTTTCTTTTGATCATTTTTACCATATGATTACTATTAGTAATAATAATAGTATACTTTTTTCACGTGTGAAAATAAGTATAACATATACATTACCATAAAGATATATCTCAAATTCTCCCTTTGAAAAATGGGTTCCAACATCAAAATGCTTACAAAATTTTACCACACCGATATCCCTAATATGTCCTTTACCTTTGTGGGTTGTTTTGTGTAGTTAAGAGTCTGTCACGCTTTATATGATGGGATTAAATATAGATGGAATAGAATGGAAGTAGGAAATAAAAGAATGTAGAAAATGAATGACTAATATCATAGATTGGGGAGAAATGACTATTTCTAATCTAATGGAATATTGATTCTAAATAAAATGACAATTCTTGCAAAAAATTTGTACCAAACAAATGAATAGAATGACGGTAGAAATTGGACCATTCATTCCATCATATTAAATAGGGGTTGAGAGTTAATAGAATACACCAATTGTTTTTATTAAAAATATGTGAAAAATATCAGATGGTATTAACCGTATAAGGCTATTTTCAGTTTTACGATGTTACTTTATTTTTCATGGAAATATAATAAATCACAAAACTATGGCAAATATCACTTCACTTGTATTGAGAGAGCGTATATATATATGTTTTTAGATGGTAATTAAGACAGAATAAACGACATACTTAGTTGGAAAAACGACTGTTCCTTTCATCATTATTAATAACTATAATTATTGAGTTAGTTCCAACAACTCCTTATTTCAAATCAGTATTGAAAAGAGTTCAAGTCTTTGTCTATTGGTGCTCGCCTGTCTATTTTGATGCACGAAAAAGAATTTATCCATCAAAATTACTCGCGATTTCCCTTTAATCCCTCTAAATTAGGGTTGAATTTCTATCATGGTAAAAATTGGGCTTTGCTATTTCAGATATGTTCTGATTACGTCACTGTCTCTTTTAGCGTTTAGGGTTGTTGGGAGATATATAACTAAATTTATTAAAATTGTGATTATAATAAAAGCGTGTATCTCTCATTGTAAATATGAATGCCCATAACCATAAGCGTGCGCATTAAATTTTATTTAAATCTAGATAACCTAAAATGCCTAATTTCCCTACTGCATAATGCATATTGATTAGGATCGCACATGTGAAATAATTTGCATTAATATGGCACCGATAAATATTCAAGTCGAATCTGTGGCATGCACATCGTGCCATCTTGATTATGCCTTTAATCTTTTGATTTTGGTTCTATAATTCTGATTAAATGATCACCTATCTGAATCTTAATTAAAATATACATTTATATCACGATGAAGTTACATACCAACAATATATATAATAAATAAGTAATGACTTAATGTATAATGAAGAAGATCATATTAAGAAATAATGGTTGATGGGATAGTGATCGATCCGAGGAATTTGTGGCACAAAAATGAATAATTTATTGTAAAAAAGCTGCATATTGAATGTCCAAAGTGTCGGTGGTTGAAATGTTTGCTGCGTACACTTCCAAGGCACTAGTTTGGGCCTCCTTTTGGAGTGGTTTGCTATATGAATTAATCCATGTTATGATAAGTTATCACTAGTTATTTATCCGTTTAATAGGTATGTTTATTTGATATGTCGGTCCGTGTTAGATGAATAGTCCGTCAACATGGCAGAGTTAAAACCATGATAAGCTATGTTATACTATCAGGTCAAACACATCTGATACACTATCTAAAGAGGCGTGACTTGGGTGTTTGAGTTTGAGGCTATCCTACCCTAATTGCCCTCATACAAAATTAATACACAGCTAAGTGAAGCGCGGGGAAAAGGCATAATGGTCAAACGACGTCCTAAATCATGGATTTAGACCTACACATCAAACGATGAATTATATGTTATCTTGAATTTACAAATAGACAACCAAACATCATATTATCTAACCTAACTCCAAATAATCTGATTAGATTGTCTTATACTAATGCTAAACACGAGTAATCCTATCTAGTCAACCGAACGCCCCTTATATAGTAAATAATTAAACATAAATACATTTTCATGATATTGAGTTGTTCTTCACTTTATTCACTAAATCTTATAATAGGATACGGCCCAACATCTAAAACCAAGCTATAAGCCCAACATAAGTGGGCCTCGGAATAAAACTCGGCCCACAAGAAGTTCGGCTCAAATACAAGCAGCTCGGCCCCAACGAAGGTTTCTAGATTATAGAAGCTCGGCAGTTCGGCTCAGATACAAGCAGCTCGGCCCCAAGGAAGGCTTCTAGAATATAGAAGCTCGGCAGTTCGGCCCAGATACAAGCAGCTCGGCCCCAAGGAAGGATTCCAGAAGGTAGAAGCTCGGCCATAACTGCCCACTACCTCCACTACTTCCTCAACCGCTGCCCACGATCTCTGTAACCGTCAAACAGCAATAAAGGCTCTTTAACTCGGGCCAAGCCCATGTAATCTCTATAAATAGAGATTAGATTAGATGTAGAAGGGATTAGACACTCTGAAATCTGTAACGCATATCAAAATTATCAAGAGATTCATACGCTTTGAGCCGTGGACGTAGATCTTACTAAGGATCGAACCACGTTAAACCTTCGTGTTCTTATTCTAAATTCCCGTCTGTGTTTAAGTTAATCCATCCTGCGAAAATAAGATCGATCAATTACGTATACCAACATATTTTAATCTAATACCAGATTAAACTATCATAATTTCATATTACCATAATTTGTATATATTACATATAATTTAATATATCTAAGCAAATATGATTTTACTATCTTATATAGATTAAGATATTATGATCTTACCATAATTTGTATATATTAATTACATATAATTTAATATATCTAAGCAAATATGATATTACTATATTATATAGTTTAAGACATTTTTGCCAAACATATCAACTCTCATTCCATATTGTCAAGCAAATAAGTCCATATTTGCAAAAATTAGTGCTCGTGATTTAACATTACAATAATTTATTATCAATTTGGAAACATCCGAGTATTACAATAATATTATCCCACAAGCAGTTATATTGTGAAGTAATACGTAATTCACCAATGCAAGTTTTATAACACTGGATGTTCGTGAAAATGCCCCATGCCAAATAATTATCTAAGATATATTAATTAATTCTAAATATATGTGTGTTGCTATTGGAATGAACTAAATTTCAATTCACCTTCAATTCGCTAATGATACTGTTATCTTCACCTTTACTGATAAGGAAAACTTAGAAAATTATAGGAATCTCCTCCAATGCTTTGCAATTATGTCTGGATTCAAGATTAACTATCATAAGTCGACCCTTATACCAATCAATTGCCAAGACAAATGGGTGGAGGATACGGCAAGGATGCCAAGATTAAGTATCAGAAGTCTAATTTTAGTGTGATTGATGTCTCTAGCTTCAGCTTCCAGTCCATATCTATACATGTATATTCTAAAAATGTCACAGGGCACCGCCCCATTTAATATCACTTTTAACAAGATATAATTCTTTAGATTTTTTTTTAAGTGTATGAAACGGGTGTATATTTATAATAATCAAAAGGGCAGTCATTACAACAAAGAGGAAATATATTAAATAAGGATCCGTGACAAACGAAATTATGGGCCATTTTGTCTTGTAATGAAACGGATTGGCCTTAATTAGACATTTAGCCTACTTTTATTGTGGTCCTTTTGTTCTACTAAATTTTATTTCCCAACTTTCCAAAATCTTGATAAGAAAATATTTGCCTTGTGACGCATGTTTCCCCCATTTCCGTTGAATTCATTGTTACAAAATCGTTTTCTATTTAACAACCAGTAACACCTAGCTACATATAGGGAGTTGCTTCGTCTCCAAATATCGTACGTGGGAATATTGCTTTTCAAAATATGTATCATTTCAATTTTTAATTTAATATTACAAAACAATCATACTTCACCGTCCCTAATTATCCCAACCATTTATTGACCACTAAAGATTGTATTTTAGTTTATCATGTAAATCATATATCAAATGATGACACCATTAATGTTATTGATTGTGTGTATTGATGTGGAATATAAGTGGAGATCAGTCGCCAATAATATATGAAATGCACGTAACTTTTGGGGTTAAGCTCAAAATTGCTATTGTAAGCTGTTTCCTGAAGGAGAATGACAATGTAGAAATGTATATATTTTCCAGCTTGAATTCTTCCATTTCAGGTCTTTTTTTGGCCCTTTTAATTTTTTGTCAATATTTAATTTTAGGATTATGGTTCATTTTCGAAGTAGGATTCTTTTTGGCCTATAGATAATTTATTTTATTTTTTATGTAACACTTTTTATATAATTTTAGAGTTTTTAATAAGCTATAGTATATGTTTTGCATTCCAGAATATTTGTCTTTTATATATATCGTCTGTATCATATATCATATGTAAGGACTAGCTAGGCCAACTATGAAACGTGGAGCTTGTCACCTTTGCTTTATGAATTATAAAAAGTTTCCATCGCAATTTTGATATTCTGCTTCATATGATACATTGCAAAATCTTCCACATATTTAGAAAGTATTTGTAAGTGCTCTATCTCTATCAACCATAATATTTTTGTAATTCCAAAATCATTTACCCCCTTATTTTATTTTTCCAACTATCCTCTGTTGACGCAAAAAAATAAAAATAAATAAATATTTACTATTACAGCCAAGGGACTGTGACTGAATTCAATGTTTGTCATTAATAAAAGTAAAAAATTTACCATAATTTTGTTGCAGTAGAAAAGGCTGACCTCAAAAGCAAGAATCTCACACATGGTGGTGGGGGGTGGGGGGTGACCGGGTGAGGGTGGAAGCGAAGGCAATATTGAAAGCTACTCTTTTATCTGTTTAATCCTTTTCACCTAATTAAAAAGGCTTTGTCCTTATTATCTGTGGCCCACTTTCCACATATTTAACCCACAGTTTCCCTCTTAATTGCCATGCATCACAATTTAATTGCACCATTTCAATATTTTATTAAGCTGCAAAATATAATGAGTAGAAAGAAACAAAGAGAGAAAGTCAAAACAAGCCCACTTCTTACAAATGCAGAGAGTTTTTATTATAGGAGATGTGACAAAAACATATTGTGTGTTATCCGTCTTGTGATTCAGTAGCAGCTTATCTTCAAATAAGACACTATTTTATCTGAAACAAGACACATTTTTTTACGTTGAATTGGCTCTTGGGCTCTAGCGTCAAGGCTTGGAAATATATACTTTGCCAATCCCATTATTTCATCAAATGCACCTTATATATACTCGATAAAAATATTTTTCTTTTATTAGACGACACTAGCATGTCCCGTGAATTCGCTCTCATTGATCTAATTGGGCATAGGATGGCTGTGGCCAATTCTCTTGAATAATTAAGATGAAATATTAACGTAAAAAGTACACAGGCGTGGACGAGCAAACTCTTATTTCAAAGATTTTTTTGATTACTAAATAACCTGTAGAGTAAGCCAGTATCTAAATTAGTTAGTGGATCTTATCATTATGCAACATCTAGAAATATTGAAGTTAAGAATCTCTTAAACATATCTCTACATGCATTTTCCACACTAGAAAAATTCCATTTTGTGGGGAAATTTAGGAGTGTGGTTAACGCTCCTTGATTTTCTAATATTTTATCTAATTATAATACGATATACGTAATATAAAAAATAAACTAAAAATATTAAATAAATGGTTAAAATCACAACGCAAGATTCGAACCTACAAGTTATTACACGATTAATTCTAGAAAAATCAACGCTATATTAATTTGACCCCGAAAAGTCAAGATATGAATACGAATATACTAATATTCAATACACAATTTTATTTTTTTTATAGAAATCGTTGAACTCGCAAAAAAAAAGTAAAGAACAAATTGTGAAAGCAACTTTCTTTGAATTTCATCTTGTTATATGAAAATGAAATACTAAAAATTTCCGACGTCCCAACTGACTAGATCCCTAGGCCGCACAAAATTACGAAGATACCCTTACCCTCGACTTCATTATTCGCATACAATCATGCCCATTTCGTAAATTTCACACAAAATTGCGGTTCTGTCGCAAACTGTATTACAATAGAGAATAGACCTTGTCCCTCACAATAGATAAGATTCCCAACCATCCCCACAAAACCCACACCTCTCATCCCCCGCCGGAATCTTGAATCTCCGCCACCGGAAAACCCAACTCCGCCCGAAAATGGGTTTCCCCCATATCCAGTAGCCTTTTCAAATAAATTCAAGAAATGGGCGAGGAAGAAACCGCCCCCTCATCCTCATCATCATCATCAACAACAGAAAAACAACAATTAAAGCAAGCAATTCTGCAAATTTCTTCGTTAATTTCAGTTTCCCATTCAATCAAAGTCTTCACCGCGAAATGGCAGGCGGCGAGGATTAAGCTCGAGGAGCTGATCTCGCATCTAGCCGCCATCGAGAACTGCGAATTGGGCGGGAAAAATGCGCCGCTGTCGGCGGCGGTGGAGGAGATTCTGGCCACGCTGGCAAACTGCGGTGAGCTCGCGCGGCAGTGCTCGGAGTCCTCCTACAGCGGGAAGCTCCTCATGCAGAGCGATCTCGACATGCTCTCGGCGAGGCTCGACGCCCACACCGGCAGTCTCCGCGATATCTACGCCGCGGGGCTGCTCGAGCAGAGCCACGCACTCGTCGTGTCGAAGCCAAGCTGCAGCTCGGCCTCGAAGGACGACGTGCGTTTCTACCTCAACGACGTCGTTTCAAGGCTCAAAATTGGGGGGAAAATTATGAAGAGGGAAGCCCTAATCGCCTTCAACGAAGTGATTCGAGAAGATGATAGATATGTCAAGATTGGAATAGAGATTGATGGCTTTGTTAACCTTCTTGTCAATTTTCTCGATTTTCACGAGAAGGAGGTGGTGGAGGAGGCCGCGGCGGCGGTCTCTTCCATCGCCGGATTTCCGCTGGGCAAAGCCGCGCTGATCGCCGCCGGCGCGATTGCTCCGCTGATCAGAGTGGTGGAGAGCGGCAGCGAGGTGAGCAAGGAGTTTGCGGCGAGGTGTTTGATGAAATTGACGGAGAATTCTGACAACGTTTGGGCGGTCTCCGCTCACGGCGGCGTGCCCGCTCTGTTAAAAATTTGTTGCAGCTATAGCGAAAACGGCGGCGATGGCGGTAGTGGGAGTGAGCTGGTTTCCTTGGCTTGTGGGGTGTTGAAGAATCTCGCCGCGGTGGAGGAGATCAAGCGATTCATGGTGGAAGACGGCGCCGTCGCCGGCCTCGTCGCCCTAGCTGGAAGCAGGGGCGACGAGGCAGCAGCGGCGCAGATCAGCGCTCTTGATCTGCTGCAGACAATGGCGAATAGAGATGAATGGATTCGAGAAACGATCATTACATACGACGGGATTCGGACGCTTGTCGGAATCCTGGATCCGGCGTCGCCAGTTACCACGAAAACGAGAGAGGTGGCGTTTCGAGGTATCACGACGATATGCTTCACGTCAGAGAGCTCGATTGTTTCGATGTTGAGCTCCGGTTTCGCGGATCACATACTGCATTTCCTCCGGTTCGGGGAGGCTCCGGTCCAGGAACTGGCCCTGAAGGCCGGTTTCTGGCTCTGTGGAGCGTCCGAGTACGCTAAAAAGGTGATGGGGGACACAGGGTTCATGCCCGTCCTCGTCAAGTTTCTCGACTCCAAGTCGTTCGAGATAAGGGAAATTGCGGCGGAGACGCTCTCGAGCATGCTCGTGGTGCCCAAGAATAGGAAGAAGTTCGTGCAGAATGATCAGAACGTCGTCATTTTGATGCAGATGCTCGACCCGGAGCAAGGGGGCTCGGAGAGTAAGAAGCTTCTGCTTTCGATTTTGATGTCGCTGGCTAGGAGTAATAGCGCGAGGAAGAAGATGTTGAGCTCGGGATACCTTAAAAACATCGAGAAGCTAGCGGAGGATGAGGCTTCGGATGCCAAGAAGATTGTCAGGAAATTGTCTTCGAGTAGATTTCGCAATGTTTTCAATGTTTTCCGGCATTCTTGAATGATTTATTAATTCTACATTCCACTTCACCTTTTGTTTTATTTTTTGGTCTTTCTATTAATGTTTTGGTTCAAGATTCATTTTTTTCTCTTTTGTTTTGTAAATTACATTAGTCCCTTTTTATTAGAGAGTTTGTTGATTGTCAGCATTGAGAATGCAGAAAATGGCCTATAAAAATTCCATCTTTGCTATCAATATCAATAAGACTGATTTACAAAACCTCGTTTGAGTTACTTCCCTGACTTTATTTCGTTAGTGTTTGTTGCTTGTATAGTGTCTTGTCATCCATCGCTGCTCGTGAGAAGTCACGTGATATGAAATGTGGTCTGAAATAAATTAGTATGAAATAAGTGGTTGATTCGTATTTGATGAATAAGGATGGATGGTAGCCTATAGAATATGTGCAACCTTCGGTGCCAGACTCACAACTAGTAAAATTTATTCTAGTCTTATAATTTTGATTTCTTTTGCTAATCAGGATTCATTTTAGACCTATAAATAATTAATTTTCGTCTTGTACATTGATATTATTTTTGAAACTTTGAATACTTCTTTATTCGTTGATGATCATTTATCTTTTACATATGTCCCGTGTGTGTGGGCGCTTGTTGGCTAACTAAGACAGGCAATGGAAAATGTGAATAATTAGTGTGTGGCATATGCACATGGGAATTATATATTATTAGCTATAGACATATACAAATGAAGAATGTGATAGATGATCTGCCTCTTTCCTGTCCCTTTTTGTCTTTGTACTCTTCCCTTCTTGGCAAGTTTTCATTTTTGTTTTTTTCTTTCTTCTGCAATTTTTTGTGTTTTCTCTATTATATTTTTGGGTGAGATGTGCTCTGCCTGAAATATGACCTCTGCAGGTTTTGTATGAAATGGAATTAAGGTTACAAAATATATATTCAGTCCATTTGTTTGGCAAGACTCTGTTTTAGAAAAGTAATCTAATTTCTTATTTTTAAATTTTGTGTTTAGTTAACTTTTTATCTAATAATGAAAGTAATAAAAATTATAAAAATAATAAAAATAGTGCAATTTTTTAGAATTCTTATTTCCTAACGTTTTTAAAATATTCTTTACCTTCGTTTCAAGATTCTTACTTATTTAGACATTTAATATTATTTTTATTATTTTATTAAAGTACAATCAGTAATAATATTAGTTATTATTATTATTATTATTATTATTATTATTATTTCAATTAATAATTTAATTAAGAAAATCTTACTTTGGTTATTACGTCTATTAGTTACTTGAATTTCTAATCAATATAAGTTCACAATCTTAGTAGTTTTTCTTGATATTTCGAAAGATAGGATAAGTAATTTATTAGAAATCATATTCTCATAAATCACATTTTCCACAACATTATTTTTCCGTCAAACAAATAGGCTAGTTGTGTATTTAGTGTGATATGATGTTTGGAGTTGCACGATATTTTTCATTGACAAAAACTTCTATGCATGCACCATCGGGTAGGTTTGCCTGGACCTAGACCCGACTAACCCATCCTCATCCCTAGCCCGAACCCGACAAAAACCGAATCCGAATGTAACTTGAACTCATCCCATAATCAAAACTCATGACCCATTTAATAAAAATAACATTTGTTATTAATAAAAGTAACATTTGTAACGAATAAAAGTGACTGTTATTGATGGAGATGCACCTGTCAATCTGTATCAATTCTTATGAATAAATGTCATTTTTTTACATAAAAGCGATTGTGTTAATAAATAAAAACTGTTGTTTATATATATATCAGAACTCAATCTTATTGCAGAACAAAGACTGAATAATAACCGCTGAATTAATAGATCTAATGATTAATATTTTAACACGTTGATTTTTTTATTATTAAAATATAGGCAAAAAGGTAGTTTAGACCATAGTAATATTTTTGGTGATAATATGATATCTATTTTATAGTAATATAGTGGAGATATTTACTTTGTTTAATTTTCTCATAACACGAAAATATATTTGACTAATTTGTTCTTATAATGATGTTCATATGTAATAACAATGAGATGCGTGATAAGTAGATCACAACCTTTGATTTCGAAATCTAATGATTTAGATATGATATAATATATATATATATATATATATATATATGGTAGTGTTCAAATCCGAACACTTCCTTATTGCCGAACTAAGAACAATTTTGAGCCATTTGATTAAATATTTTAACGGCACAGATAGGGGACACGTGGCATTAATATTTTTTATTTTAATTCGAAAAGGACATAATTGTAAAATCCATTTTTGACGGATATGTAAAATGTCCGATAAGTATGCCACAAACCCGTAAATTAAGGAACAATTATTCGAAATATTATATAATATTGATATATGAGAATTTTAATTCCTTAATAATATTAAGATATATTTGTTAGTTATCATCATCATTTATATTCTTTTTATGGACGATTCGTTTTTGATAAGGAATATTTTTACAAAGCTGTCATATTATATAATTTCGTATAGTTAAACACATCATTATAGATAAAGAATACAATCATTACACACGTTATTACAATATCAACATAAACAAGAAAAATATAATTTCATACGTTTAAACACAATATTATATAGTTCCACCGTTACAATATTACCGAAAATTATGGTAAGTTATGTATTCCATATTACCGAAAATTATGGTAACTACAATCTTCCATTTTAATAGATTGACATTATCATATCTGTTATTTATGTTTATCTTTTAAATATTAAATATTTATATATGGTAAATTGTAAGATAGGATAGAAATTTTGTATATATTAATAGAGACGTCATTATAGCAAGACTAACAACATCATCATACTATTTATATTTGTATCATCACAACACGGTTATCATTCTTTACATAAAACACATCATTATAATATATCAAACATAAATCAAACTCACCAAAATGAGAAATAATTTATTGAATATATTACAATAATAAAAAAAATCATTATACATATTAATGTTGTATCATTACAACACAGTAATCATGTTTATAGAATAAAAATATCGTGAAAATAATTAGGTTATAGCCGTATATTTGGAAAAAAATGTGTTGAATCATTCAGTGGAGATTTGCAATTTATTTTTCCAAAAATATAGGCACTTTCCCGTCAAAATCATTTAGTGTGATTGATTTGGATTCAAGTCCCGTCAAAATAGAGCGCTGTATTTTGTCATTTACTTTTTTGGCCTTTTGCTGATACGTTTGTGAACATGTAATGATATACGATTTAAATAAATCATGGCCCTTGATTTTTGTATCTAATGGTGTGTGTTTGTTCTTAGTTAAGATCTATAGCACTCGTTTGACACTAATATTACCCTATATATGTATATACACATATATAAGTCGTTTTCATATTGTAAAAAATCAAAACGTAGCCACAAAGATTAAAAATATAATTAAAAAACAGTTTTTTTTTTTAATTTTACTTAAATTACAATTTCGTCCTTAATTCTTGAATTTAAGAATAAATTAACAAGCAAGAATAATTTTGATCTTTAATTGCCCTTTAAATATGACAATTCATGACTAAATCTATCTTGGTCGTGAATTTATTAAGCAAGTAATTCATACTTAAATCTATTCATAATTGTCAATTAAGAGATAGAACAATAAGACTAACTATTTTTTGTCTTTTTTTATTTTTATTTTTTTTATAATAGTTATTTTTACTATCTTAAATTTTTCTATTTAATTTATTAGTCCATTATCAACCTATATTTATTCAAAACGTAGTAAAAGAACAAGGTTTTTACTTTTGGAATCGAAGTGAGGTGCAACCGTGCAATCTTGTCCTCATTTCCAATCAACCTCGGCGGATTTGTCCAATTGCCTCTTAAAAACAATGCCCACACTCACCACACCTCTGGTCCGAAACCTACACCCATGGCATCCCTCCATAATCTCTTGTTGGAAGAGGGCTTCCACCCTCACAATCCTCGCAAACCCACCAAAAAGGTCAAGTTTGGAGACACCCAAAATCCCGACGCCACCATCACTCTCCCCATCTACATATGTCATGATCGCCTCAGCTTCGACTCCTCCTCCCGCCCCCGCTCCGCTGTCGCCTCCTCCCTACGAGACCGCTCCGCCACCAAGTCAGTTGCTGATCCTCCCATCGACGCCGCCGCCACCAAGGCCATGATTGCTATCCTAAGCGGATATGTCGGCCAGTATTCGCGAGACGCGGGTTTTCGCGCGAGTATTCGCGAGAAATGCCGCTCCTGCTGCGAGAGGCGGAAAAAGGCGGCGGCGGCGGCGGAGGACGGCGAGATTTTCAATCTCATGGAGATGGGAATTGAGAGCGTCGAGAGATTGGTGGAGGGAAAGAGAGACAAGATGGATTTGGAGTCGCTGCAGAGATGCATCAAGATTCTCAACCGCGCCGTCGCGTCATCATCGGATTATAACGATTTTTCTTCTTCATCTTGTCGGAAAACGAGCTCGCGCGTTTCAGCCTGCGCACGTATCTACTTATCCATTATATATAAAATTGCTAAAAACGACAAGATTGCGGCGCGGAATCTGCTGCAGGTTTTCTGCGACGCGCCGGCGCTTGCTCGCACGCGCCTCCTACCGGAATTGTGGGAGCATTTTTTCTTGCCTCATCTTCTTCATCTCAAGATATGGTACAGCAACGAGCTAGAGAATCTTGCCGGATTAATTAACTGTGCTGAAAAAGAGAAGAGAATCCAAGGTTTGAATCATTTGTATCGTGAGAAAATGGATTCCGGTACAGTTGAGTTTGCTTTGTATTACAAAGAGTGGCTGAAAGTTGGAGCTCAAGCCCCTTCGGCTCCCACGGTGGCGCTGCCGTCGAAGTCGATGTCGAAATCCAGAAGGAAATCGTCGGAGTCTTCGAGTTCTTATCACTCCTCCAGTAGCAAACTGCTGTGAGTTTGCTTCTTCGATTTTTTTCATTATTATTTTTTTATTAGGAGAAAATTAAGTTTATGGTTTTTGTTAATAGATATCAAGCAGTTTTTGGTGCGAATGTGAAGCGGCAATCAATGGACTTTGATGATCGCAATGGATCTTCAAGAAATGTATGGGATTTTGAGGCAGAGGATGTCGAGCATTGCAATTATATTCAAGTAAGTAGTTAATTAATAATAGATTGTAAATTTGATCAAATTTTGATTTTCCACGTCAAACCTATTATAAATATGTTCAACAATTATTGAACTTATAGAATGAAATTGAAGTGGGCAAAATTAGAATTAAATCAAAGTTTAATAACTTACATGTTATTATCTCTTAATCAAATAGTAGCCAACATTTTGATTCAACTTTTAGTTATAAGCGTTATTCAATTCTAGCAGAAAAAATCAGTCTCTCACAGAAGATCATCGAGCCTAAAGTACGAAGTGCAAAAGGCAGAGTTATTGCCAGACACTAACAAATCAGATTACTTCAGATTCCTAGGCTGTAAGACAGAGCCAGCAGAGTGTTTCATATCCAAAATCGACAAAATCAATGTTAATGATGACAGCGACGTCCCATCCCACTCGAGTGACGTGGCAGGCGCCATCGCAACGGTCTGCTCATCCGAGAGCCTAACCGACTGCGAAGCCGCAGTGCGCGCGGTGAGCAAAGGCTGGCTGAGCGCTCACGGCGACGCCCGTGTGCAGCTCGAGAGATCACTGTCTCGAGCTGCAGTGATACAGGGGATGTTGGAGGTGTTATACATGTCGAATGATGACGAGATCTTGGAGCTAGCTGTGTCGATTCTGGCAGAGATCACGGCCTTAAACGAGGCTAACCGGCGTTGCATCTTGTCCTCGGATCCACAACTTTCTGTGGCGATGAGGCTGTTGAGGAGCAGCAGTCTCTTCCTGAAAGCTGCGGCTCTGCTCTACCTAGTGAGGCCGAGGGCAAAACAGATGGTGTCGATGGAATGGATTCCGTTGGTGCTCCGGGTGCTGGAGTTTGGGGATCAGCTGCAGATACTCTTCTCTGTTAGGTGTAGCCCTCATGAGGCGGCGTATTACTTACTCAACGAGCTCCTGACGGGGTTTGATGAGGACAAGAATTTTGAGAATGCGAAGCAGATCATTTCTCTTGGGGGATTATGGTTGGTGGCGAGGCGGATGGACGTGGGGGACGCATGTGAGAAGAGGCGTGCTGCGTCTGTTCTTCGTCTCTGCATACGGGCGGACGGGAGCTGCCGGCATTTCTTGGTGAAGAATGTGAAAAGAGAGGCAATTTTGGCACTATTAGTGCTTGAGAATCAGGAAAATTGTCATGGGAATCATGCTCTTGCTTTGATTTTTGAGTTGCTTTGTGTTAGCAGGTAGTGATCTTGTTATAATGCTAGCTTTGATCTTTACTTGATTTTGTAGTTTTGTTAAGTTTTTTGGTTTTGTTTTGTTTAGGATAAACAAGAGGATTGATTTCTTGGCTGGGCTGAAGGAGGGGTGGGATTGCTTGAACACACTCCACATTCTGTTGTTGCGCCTCCACAAGGCGCGGCCAGAAGATAGGCCTCTCGTTGCTGTGGTGCTGCTCGAGCTGGACCTTCTGGTCTGAAGTCGAATGCTTTCTCCGATTCTGTGTATTTATTTCTCTAGTAGTAGATGTAGTGCTAATAAGCTTCTCCTTTTGCTGCTAGGGCGACACTTCTGGGTGCAGCGTCTATAGAGAGGATGCAGTGGACGCGATCATTGAAGCACTGGACTGCTCCGTGTTCGATGAAAAAGTCCAGCAGCAAGCAGCCAGAGCCCTATTGATCCTCGGAGGCCACTTCTCCTACACCGGAGAGGATGAAATCGAGCAATGGCTCTTGAGAAAAGCAGAAATCAGAGACATCTGCATCGGCCTCATGGTAATCAAGATAAAAAAACATGAACAATTTATACATACTCTCCACCTCGATCACTTCAGTAACGTGCTTGTTCTGCAATGTGCTTCAGAAGGAAGATGAGTTGATGAGAGAAAACTGGCAAAGTAAAGCAGCATTAGTGCTTCTCACAAATGGAAACACAAGACTTCTCTCTGCCCTATCCGACTCTGCTGCCAACAGCATCCCGAGGCTGGCTCGGGCTTGCCTCGTTACCATCTGCTGGATCAGCAGCCATCTCCATTTGCTTGGGGATAGGGATCTCCGCCTTGCAGCATGCGTCATTATGGCCCCACAGTTGATGGAATGCTTGATAGATAACAGCAACAACCTTGAGGAAAAGATTTTAGCCTCATTTTCATTGTATAGTCTTACAAATGGTACAGGTAAGAAAATTTGGCAAATTTTTTATTCTCCTTCAGCATTATGCTCCACATATTACACATGGTGAAGTAATATTTTCGTTACAAAAATTTGTATCAGAATATTTTACACAACTGCTCAGAGTCGAGAACGACGTTCTGAGCTGCTTGCAGAAGCTGTCTAGAGCGACATGGACAGCAAAGGAGCTGGTCTCTCTCATTAAGAGCAGTTCATCATCTGTGAGGTTTCTCTCTGACTAAATCTTGGCTTTGATTGTTAGATTATGAGTGTAAGTAGCCAATTCGTGTTCTTGTACATAATGATTTTTTTTATAGAGTATTTGCTAGTTTTTCTTGATTCATTTGTGCAGAAATGATGCTATGTTTTGGACTCTTTAAGCCTAAAAAGGTTGAATTCTTTCAGTTTTAGAATAGAGGATCTCGCATAAAAACAAAAAAAATCCTAGAGACAAACGCAGAAAATTTCATTGATACAGAGTCTTTTATATTTTGAATTCAAGAATCAAGATTTTTGAAAGATAATTTTCGTATTTTCAGTTTGATGATGATGATACATCTTGATAGAGACTTGTGCGAAAAAATCGCATAAAAACCAATAATTCAACAAGAAAATACCATAAAACAACGTACACAAATTCATCCAAAACGCACTACACACATCAAAACACGAGTTCAACATAAACACCAAACTCCATGATTCTATTTTAGTGTCCGTGTCGTGCTTCGTCGTGTAAACACGATTAGTGTCAGTGCTTCGTCGTCTAATGACTTGTAGCTTTAGATTCACACACAAACTCTACATACACATCAAACGAAAAACATGATGTTCCGAAGATCAGGGTGGAGGTTGTAGAAACTTAGATCGAAACTGTGAGGCTTTGAAGTGGGAACGGAACGAGAATGGAACTCCTTAGCCGCTTCTTGAAAGAGGCGGCCGCGGTAGGCTACAAGGTCAGCATAGTAAACCGGAGGGACGAGCGACACCGGTCTCGTGCTGCGCGCAAACGTGAAGCACAGGTTGTATATAAGCTCCTGCAGTTGGTCGGATGTGAAGGAATTCTCATCCCACAGCACACAGTAGCGCACGGCCTTGCTCGTACCGATCCGCCCGTAGTGACTGCAGAGGTAGAAATCAAACTCGAACGGGTGAACGATCTTCGTATCAACAACAGTTCCGGGAGGCACATTCCCGGTGGCGCTCTCATCCCTGAGATTCTCAAGAAAGAGACGCGTCTGGTGTCTCTTCTGAGCCACGACGAGGGTGATTCTTGGCTGGTAATGATCGTCAAACACGCCCCTCTTCAAGGCGGATAGCTCCTCGTTGAGCACCATATCAAACTGCCCCTCGCTCACTCCATCGCGAAAAACCACGATTTTCTTAGGTTTAATCCCGTTGAGTTGATAGTAAGTGTTGACGAGATCCCTGCACATGGACCCGAAGTCCAGAATCTTCTCAGTTCTGTGGTCTTGAGGCGAGACTCTTGCAGCGTAGCGATTCACAGCAGGCCAGTTGACTGTGGAGACTACAGCAGCTATAGATGGAGTGGTCGGTTTCTTTGAGACTGGATGATTGACATCAGCACCAATGAACATAACATGATCTTCCTCTTCAAAATGAGGAAGTCTTCGAGTGAGCTCCACGTTGCTTCCTCCAAGTTTCGCGTTTATCTTGAGACAGAGGTTCCCAAGAAACTGGTCGTCTCCTCTGTTCGCGTGGTTGGATAAGCAACACTGAGTTACAACGCCTACCCGCGTCTCAGAGACCCATTTAAGATATTTATATCCATGGTGCTTCTCAGCCATGACACAAATTATTATCTGCAATTTGTTCCAACATTTTCTGCTACCTTCATGAACAACACCTCTGAGAAGCTCTTCCAGCCTGCTCACTGAAGAGAAGTCGCGCATGCCGGTTAAATGGTAGAGTAAAGGCTCTTCCATGACGATTCCTAAACTCTTGGATCTATTTCTCAGATTGCTGATGAAATCCTTTGCTCTGAGCTTTGGAAAATCAGAAGAGCTGAAATCGATCAAGGCCCATCTATCAATTCGTTTTCCTTCCACAACAGAGCTCTCAGCCAGATTCCATTGGCGTTTCTCATTTTCAACTCTTACTACATCAACAGCACCAAGCTTCAAATCCGGTGGGCCAATTATCCGACCTTCTACAGATGTCATGTTCTTCTCAACTTGAAGTCCAAAATTTCGAGTGGTATCTCTGAGACAAAAAAATAGACAGGTCAGTTGAGAGCTTATTTTTCACGTTTAATTTCAAACAATGCCATCAAAGACGCATCAACAAACAGTGCTCAAGTCAAAATAATAACTATTTTCCTCAAACCAACTGCAGCAATAGTTCCAAATCAAAATACATGTGGGGTAAAATAGTTGATCTGGACGCACATAAAGGATAAAATATAGGAAGATAGAAAGAAGAAAAACATGCTAATCAACTTGCAGCATGATGTTAGATGTGATACAATAACACACAACCATGTAGAAAAAGTTAAACGAAACGCACCCACAGGGTCCATCATGAGCTTGCATCATCTCACTGATTGTTTTTCTCCTTTCTCGTGGCCGAGCCAAACATTTTTCTTCCATTTTCTCCTGTCGAGATTCATCCAAAAGCTCTTTTCTGTACCGTTGCCCCTCAGTCAAGATACAGAATTCCATCGGAACATGATTTGTCCGATTATTTCTGCCAAGAATCAAGCAAGGGATATCCTGGTAAACAATCTCCTTACCATATTTCTTCCAGAAATATTGCACAAGACTGACTTTGACAGTTGGATCCTTTCCTTTCGGATCAACAAAATCAAACCAAAGATCACAGGTACTTTTTGCAGTCAACCCGGCTATAGTGAACAGCTGTTTCGTAAGACGATGAGTTACTCTAACTGCCAACCCTTTCAAAGCATGTGCCACCCTTCGTCTCAAGTTCAAATCAAGAAATGCTCCATCAAATTCAGGTATATGCTCCTTGAGGAACTCTACAACTGGCAACGGCTTGCGGCATGCCATAACCGAGCAGTCCAAGCACAATGCAAGGCCCTGGGCAGTAGGCCGCAAAGTTGATTGGAAGCCACTATATGCTGCAATACCAAGCCCAATATCATCTTCGACCCTGAAACTGGAACGGTAAAAGTGTCTATCAACGGAGATCCTATACCTAGAAGGATTCTCCTTCATCACCATATCCATCCCTTGCAGTATATCACGAGGCATGTAAGGCACCTTACCACTCAAATAGTCTTCCAGCTTGGAAAGCTTCAGCTCATTCATTATCTTGATTGAAACTACATATGTCCGAGTAGACAAGTCTTCAGCCGAGAGCTCCACTCTGAATTGACCAGTAGGCAGCGAAACTGCACTATAGAGATTCTTTTCACCGTCATAAGCAGTCCGATTAGCTGGAAATCGTGCTTGATCATCAAGGAAGAGTTTGTTTAGTATCAAACGATGTCCAGCCTTGTTTCTCAACTTTCTTGCTGGTTTTTTGCCATGGGATACTAATTCCCTAATATCCAAACTATAATGATATATGGTGACCCTTGGGTTGAATTTGACAAGAAAATGGTTTACTAGTAGGTTGACTGATCTTCCGGCAATGGCCCTGCTCTCCGGCCGCCTAACGGGTAAAATTCTGTTCTCGGAGTTTTGTGGTGGGCTCGACAGGGGCTGCCGTTCTGAAATGCTCAACAATTCAAAGTTTCCAAGATCAACACTAACCAGAAATTCACTATTTTACTGCTACCATACAAACAAAATCAATACAAAGGAATAAGCAACTACACTCAAAAATATTTAAGCAAGCAAGCAGAACCAGAAAAAATCAACTCCTTAAATTTAAAGCAAGCAAAGCTAAAACAGAGAAAAATCTCAAGAGTTCCCAAAAACAATAAATCCATCACAATCACAAGCAAGTAAGAAATCACAGTAATAAACTAAAAAAGATGGAGGGAGAATCAGTGAATTAAGGTATAATGCATCGATTCGTTACTTTATAGAGCATAGGGCAAAAGTAGGGAAAAACAGCAACAGCATACTTATAGGAAGTAGAGAAGTTCGCTGGGGAGGAGGAGCAGAACCGATCTCGCTAGACCGCCCCACACCCTGCCGTTGAAGCGGTGGCGTCTGATGCTGACCACCGGAAATGCTAGACTGCGGGTTCCGGAGGTGTGGCGGCCTGTATTTTGTAGGCGGCACCTCCGCCGGCGGCTGTCGGGTAAAAAAATAGAGCGACTGTGTTAGGACTAGCCGGAATAACATGAGCGGAATTATTGAGACTCACTCGGAGGCGTTGGTCGCTCGGACACTGATCGCTGCCGCCGCCAGCTGCGCCGCCGCGACTGAGGCGACCGCCGTCCATTGAAGGAGAATCAGTAGCAGAATTAACTCTAGGGTTTTTAAGTTGCAAAAATATTTTAGCTGAGTGAGAGAGAGCTACTCTTTTTTAGTAAAAATATTTAAGAAAAATGTACGTATTTTATTTTATATTAAGAACCAACAAGTTAATGGGAAATGGCCATTTATAACTGGTTAAAAATATCAAGAGCCTTTCTTAATTTTTAAAAATAAAACTTTGTTATTATATTCCACTAATATTGGTATCATTTACCTTCAAATATTTAGTAAATATAAGCAAAATATCTTAGTTATATGATTCTACTTCGAAATTTTCACAAAAACATACTAAATTGTAAGTGAATAATCAATCAATTATGTCGTTTACTCGTGGGAATGGATGAACTTGTGACCACCAGTGGCGGATACAGGGTGGGAGGGGGCAGCTGACACCCTGGCGGGCAATTTTTCAATATCTCGGCCGGAAAACCGTCATGATCACCTCCTCCCTTATCTGTCGGCCAGCCCCGAAAAAGAAGATGGCTAAAAAATTTAGTTTACCGCAACTAATTCCGCCCCCTTCGTTTTTCAGTTCTAGATCTGCCACTGACCATAACCATATTGATTCACAAATGACTTATGTATCGTAAGCTTTTGAGAGTGTACGAGCTTGTCACCGTAAAGATATTTGATACAAATTTGCCAAAAATAAAAAATCAAAGCTAGATTTCAAAACTTGTTTTAGGCCATGTAGTTTCTCATAAAATGAGATCTACTACTACAAAGAGATGAACAATATGTTTTCCTCTCATTTCTCTCTTAAATCTGTTCATCAAGAACATGAAAGGAATCTCGACCATTAGACATAAGATGAGTATGAGCACAAACGCGAGCACAAGCTCAGTATATAAAGCTAAAGCAATACAGAATAGTAGCCTTAAGGAGTGAGAGTGAGGTGCTCTACCTTTCCTATATGACCATTTATTCCAGCGTTATAGTATTTAGTCTCCGTAGTAGTTATTGCTTATAACGGAGACGAATCTCTCGAGCCACAACAGTTGATCCAGATTCTTCGTCACATCTACACTGTGGAGGCGCTTGATAGAGATTTTAGTCGTCCAAACTGAACCTGTGAGAAACCTCAAGATCAGATCTAGATGTTAGTCAGAATATGTGTCCATTGTCATCGGGAGTGACTCAAATGCTTCCCACGCCCGCTGCACCAGCTACTACGTAGGGTACACAACCATTTCTTTCATGTAATCATCTTCCCAAAACGCGCACTAGCACATCTGTTGTCCGTCCATGTAGTCCGCCCTACATGAGTAGCAGAACTCGTGATCGTACCTGAAAATGAGAAAATGGATAAGAATCAAGCACACACACATGTCTCATTCTTCTCTTTTAGCATTTCAACATGAATTCTGAGCAGAAATCGTAACTATAATAGAAACATGAGCAAGAAAACAAGGGGTAATTGTGCCTAAATGTACGAACTTTCACCCAATTCTGTTTTCGCACGTGAACTATAAATTATGCATCCATATACTAGATTTTTCAATTATTCTCATATTTCGTACAATTGTCAATTTTCAGTGAAAATGTCATCGTGGCCAACTGAAGTGGCGTTGAACCATGTAAAAGTTTCAAGCGTCCACATCAGCATTAATTTGGAGGGAATTGGCAAGCATATGAAAAATCAGAACAATTGAAAACTCATTTATTTGGAAGTAGAATTTTTAGAGCATGTGCAAAACCAAAAATGAGTGAAAGTTCATATATCAATAATAAGCCATAATATCAATAATGATACTAATTAGTCACACTAAGATCAAGAAACCATCTTACCAGCATATCATACGGTAGCAATTAGCACGAAACCTGCGGGCTTACATGAGTAGCCCGCTAAATTTAAAGGATTATGGTTGGAAATTTTTAATCCGATAAAATTCCAGCCCGATTAACCCGCAATTCGAGTATGATTGACCCGAAACCTGATAGGTTTGTCCTAGGTGCAACTATTCCCTATTTTTTTCGGCTTGTTTGATGGCTGGTTCAACATTTTTATGATAATTTTGTTAAAATTAATAACTAAACAAAATTAAGATAAAATTAACCCTCCAATTTATATCTAATGTATATATACATTAAATTTTTACTAATATAATATAATAATAAATAAAAGAATTGAAAGTTTCAAGTTCACTATAAAAAATATTTTGAATTCTAAAACATACTTTAAAATTTATAAAAATGTGTTTATATTTCATTTTTTCTTTTCTTCTAAAGACGACTAGAAGTATTCTTTCGGCCTTAAAAGTCTAGTTCTTAATCTCTTGTTGACTAAGTAGAAAAATTAGACTTCTAAATGAGTTCAACCTTTTCATTTCAAAGATAATTTTACAAATCTTAAATTAGATTTTTCAATATATCAAGATCAACTCAAGTTAATCGAACATCATTTTTATCCAATGTTAACTTTCTAATTTTTATACAAATGGTATATTTGATTGTGTCTAAATTAAAGTATATATTTCAAAATTTCTCCAATTAAATATTCTAAACTCTATATATATTAGTAATTTTCCTCATTAACCATTAGGAAGATCATGCATCACTCATTAGTTTCACCGTTAGCTTTTAGCCCGATTAGCCCATTGGGCTAGCCCGAAACCCTAATGTTTAGAGCTAGTGTTTGAGATTTCTAACCCTATAAAATTCCGGCTGACTAGCCTGCAGCCAATTAACCAGCAACCCGAGTAGGGCTGGCCTGAAACCTGATGGACTGACCCGATTAACTTCCCTAGTAGCAGCCATGAGTTAGTTCGATCTTCTTCCTACATTGCACGCAACATCTCCACCTCTTGTTCTAAGCTAGACGATGCAAGGTCAAATCGGAGATGTCTCTCTCCTCCAACATGAGGCTTTGGTACTCATCACAAGTCATGGGGAAATACCACGACGCCTCACAATCAACGCAGATCAACCCATGATAGACGAGGTACTACGCAACTGTTGTCTGATTGGCTCGATGAGCTTGCTCTAGTAGACAAGCAATCGTGAGGTTCAAGTAGCATCGAGCAACTAGTATATGGGCAATATATCTTGTTCAAGCTCAACATGTTGTTGGAATCGAAGAAGTTTGACCAATATTTAATATGGTCAAAACATTTAATTTACTGAAATTAAATGTTATAGTC
>JAYDZE010123700.1:7702-23317 GCA_034509125.1 Monilaria moniliformis
CACCAATTTCATTTACCTGTTCAGCCGCTTAAAAAGGTCCGGCAAAACACTGTTAGAGTTGCAATCTTGCATATCAAAACCCTCAATCTGCCGTTAATCTCGAGTTCCACCACTCAGTTTTGCGAGTCCCTCTTTCTGGAACCATTCAAACCCTACACCATTGGCCGGAAATTGAAGCTCTGTGATTTTGTTTTTGCTGACGCTCGAGTCAGCAAGAGGCATTGCCAGTTGTACTTTAATTCTTTGGAAAAGAAGATTTATTTGTCAGACGGATTTGTTCGAGGTTGTAGTGGAAGCAACGGTTCTTTTTCTAGTTGCAGTGCTAATCTTTCGACAAATGGGGTTTTCGTGAACGGGTCTAGGATTAATGGAGTCGTTGAGTTGCGCGTTGGTGATGTGGTTGTGCTTGTGTGCAGGAACAAGGAAGCTTGTGGATTGAGTCCCAGCATTGGATTTTTGGTGGAGAAAGCTGTCTTTGCGGAGGAAGTTGATTACAGAAGTTCTATTCAGTTGGATTCATGTAATATACATTCAAAACAGACTAGTCTTACAGTGAGATGTTGCAGAGGGACAGATAACACGAGTGTGCTTCTAAGTCGGTGTAGAGATATACTGTGTAGTGATGACCCTGTATATTACATACGGAAGTTTATGGATATAAACTGGAAAAATAGGATCCATCTTTCTTCTGAAAATGGATTTAAGGGGTCTATTCAGTCATCCTCAGATAATGATGTGGAATCTTGTTCAAGTAGCAGGCTTCAAATTGGATGTCCTAAACGGAAAAGGGTGTACTCTAGGGATGTTGATGCTGTTGAGAATTGTCAGAGCACCCAAAAGGAGATCACACTGATCTCTGAGGATAATTTTGAGCTTGACTGTTCTAACTTTGTTAGTGCAGCCAATACTGATACTTCATGGAAGAAGTGTAATGACATTGTTGATGAACAAGATGCTTCTGTTAGTAGTAATTCTGGTATGTCTTTGGAAAAGCGGGATTCTCAGCAATCTAAAGAACTATTAGATGCTAAGAATCATGGTGGTTGTATTCTGCCACCAGGAAAGAAGTTCTATCTGAACCGTCTCCAATTTAAAGGTAAAGATATTGAGGAGAATGCTGATGTTGTTTCGTTGCCAGAACTCTTTCATCCCATTGAAAGCCTCAAGCGTGTATTTATAGCAACATTTACTAGTGATATATCATGGTAAGATAATAGAAACCTCTGCACGCCGATTTTGATACTTGCTTTTGCCGGTGTTAATTTACTTATATTGATCTCTGTGTTTATTCCTTTGTGCTATGCTCTATGTTATGGCCATTACATTTAATAGCATTTTGTGTGTAGGTTTCTTACTTATTGTAAGATTCCTCTCCATCTACCAGTGACAATTGCTTGTCACAGCGCTGAAAGGTGTTGGAGTGTAGATCCTGATAAAAGAACATCAGTTCCATTCACAGAATACCCAAACTTAACTGTGGTGTAAGTTCCTTATTAGAATATCCTATTTATAGAATGATTAAATTGCTAATGAGATTAAGTTGTATGATGGAGTCTATTCTTACTGATAGGTATCCTCCATTTCCTGAAGTTATAGCTTTTAATAATGATCGTAAGAAATCAGGCATCGCTTGCCATCACCCAAAGTTAATTGTTCTGCAAAGAGAAGACAAGTTACGTGTTGTCATCACATCAGCAAATCTAGTGGCGAAGCAGGTTGGCTTTTGTTCTTTATGCATTATATCATATTAATGTGGAAGGTTACATTAATTTTATTTTTTTATACTAGAGTAATAAAATTTTAAGGATTCACATATCTGTTGTAGACACAACTTTTCAATACCAACCTCTATATATAAGTAGTTGTTTCAAGGCTGTGTTACCTTGACAAGTATCTGAATAATCAGCAGTTCTCCTTAGAATTTAGCATGAATACTGGGAAGGCTATTTTCTGTTGAAACTATCTCAATAAATGAAACTGTTGATTTTTTTTCATTTCTGCAGTGGCATGATGTAACCAATACAGTCTGGTGGCAGGACTTCCCACGACTAAATACTCCCAATTGTTTATCTCTTTTCACACATTTATGTGTCGAGGAAACCAGTATAGGTTCAAAATGTGATTTTGCTGCTCAGTTGGCTGGATTTATGGCATCTCTGGTGGCCGATGTGCCTGGCCAGGCCTCTTGGATCTTGGAGTTGATCCAATATGACTTTAGTGGAGCTGCTGGATACTTGGTTGCTTCTGTGCCAGGAATTCATTCACAAAGAAGTCCTGTGTATGAGTCCAAAAATCTTTTAGTGGTCAGTAGCTGCTATGCCTGATATGTGCAATATTTAGTATTTAATGAAGACGCTATCTCTGATGGATATTGCAATCTCAATTTTCTTTTTATATCATGTTATGCTCTGAAATCTTACCTTATGTCTCTACTGTATCACTTGAGCATTTTTTTTTTTCACTTTCTTAAAGTGCTAAGTCATTGGCGTTTCAGAGTTTAAGGTCTCATGGAGGTTTTCATTAGAGTAAAGGAGAATAACAACCAATAGACAAGAACTCAAAGAATAATATTAGAATCTTAATTGAAGAAACAATAAGTCTCCTGTCCCAAGCACATTAGCACTTTGCTGATCAAGAATAAAATTCCTACATGTTTCTCTTGTAGGGAGAAGGAACCCTTTTATTGAGTAGGCTGAGAAAAGCCCACTAAAGGAGCCTATGGCCTAACTTAATTTGTAACAAATAACTGATCGAATAGAAAAATAAATAAGACAATAAAATTAAGCAATCAGAATCAGCGTGGCTATGCTGGCTCTCCACCTCCCCCCCTTCTTCCTTCTTGAATAAACCTTAATGTGTAATAGTATCTTTATTAGTTTAAGGGTGATACGATATTGCATCCCCATTTTAGTCGCTTGTACTAGGATATTGAGATGGATAAGAGCAATACAATTCCTACATGCATAGGCTGCATTTTCTGCTGCAGTTATAACTGATTTTGTGTGAGTTCAATATCGATTACCTTTTCTATCTCAGGGTAACAAACACGAGTTCTGGTCTTATCGTGCAAAATTTCTATCTTTAGTTGAAACATCTGTAGTTGGTTTGAGCCATATTTATCGTGCATCTGCGGATTCTAATGGGAGGCATTTGAAGAAGTTGGCATTGTTTCTTGGAAAATCCCATGCAAATGTGGATGGAATGTCAGAGGTTGTTTTGAGGAGAATAACGAATATACCGGCTGATGGAAATGCTGTGAGTGTTCTTATACCAAACCCAGAAGACTTATCTATGGGAGGTAATCTTCATTATTTTTTAGTTAAGTTGTTAGTATTTGGGCTTTTACTTTCACACAGTTAAGACATAAAATATTTCTTCTCATTAAGGATCTCTTCAGCCTTGTGTTTCAAACTAATTGAGTGCCCATTACATTGAAGAAAATCTTTTATGTTGTATTCTGTCCTTGAACTTCTGACACAAAAGTCATTGGTTGAAGGTCGAGATAGTTTTCTAGCTCAACTGGTTATTTACTTTTAATTTTTTGATAGAAAACATAGAAAGATGGTCAAAACATATTACTGTTCCTTATCTTTGTTGTGTAGGTCAGATATTACTGCAACTTGAGATATTATAAGCCAGAATTACTTTTATCCACAAAAAGAAAAAAAGTTGAGGAATCATGATGTAGAACTGCAGTATGAGATTGTAAGACTTTCAGTTCAAGGTTGTTTATTGCCCTCATCTTAAACAAAACAGTATGAAATATGTGAAATCCTGAAGTTGATTGTGTGCTGCCTTTCCTTTCCACATACCAGTGTTACATGTATTTTTATTTGTTCTCTGGCAGATAGTAAGTATATTTGATTGGAGGAAAATTTTCAAATGCTTTCTTTGTTGGGTAAATTAATAATATCAAATGTTCTCAAATGGAACTCTTCAGAAGATAGTGATAATCACTAACGCACAAATAATCACACTTACTGTAAAGGTCAGGACAGGTTATGTCTCGAAGGTTGAAGGGTTCTTCATGCCTTTGTGTATATAGAAATATCATAAGTGGATGGTTTAGGAATCTTCCTCATAAAATGTATTAAAATATTGTGATTCAGAGATATCTTTCAGAAATATTATCTTTTGGGCATTTGAATCATGAAGATGTCTATTTGATTGCGAGTACCTGCATAATTGTATATTTTCTTCTATGTTTTTCTCATCAACCAGTTGGTATTGTTATATCATTGGATAAACAATTTTTTACTCTTTGGTGTGGCATAGAACTATAGAACAGCCATATGTGGAATGCCATCAACGGATAGAGTCAAACTTAATGATCAACTGGCCTACTCCTAACTTAATGTCCAAAAATGGAGATGTTGAGTTTTAGTTTCTTTATTTATGCTAAAAGACCAAAAGTTGCTTGAGGTTCCATGCTTGTTATCTAGAGGAGAAAACAGTTCTACATTCTAGAAGTAACCTGGCGGTTAAAGTCAGCACCAACCTAGTCTTCTATTATGTTGATTTAACTTTTTCTTTCTTCTTGCTCTAGATTTTGTTCAACTTGGGTTTCTGCCGAAGAATGTCGCAAAATGGGTGGCTCCGCTTTCAGACACTGGCCATTTTGCATTCTCTGCATTTATTCATCCTAAGGAAGTCCTTGAAACTGCTCTAGAACAAAGCAGCAAGGAAGTAAAACTGATTCTTTATGTGTATGCGGTGCGATTACAACCCCAATTTTCATTTTTCATCATTATTTCTGTAATGTATTGTTAGTTATTTCATGAAGCATATCAATAGAGCTCTTTGTTATATATGAGCCAATGGGGGTTGTGTTTTCAGGGCCCTTTTTTTTCTGCCATTTCTGAAGTTACTCAACTTGAATATGCTTCTGCAATATGCTCCCTTATTGCATCAAGTCAGAGATATGCAGGGCTCTGGCGCCTCAAGGAGGTACGTTGTATTTTGAGTCCTTTTAGCATGAAGTTTTACTTTTGAGTTCACTTCTTGTCTCATTATTCTTGCCGCTATTTGACGTCAATATTGAACATGTTTAATAAATGAAACAGTTATAATTATTTTTTGACTTTGGCAGAATAAGTGGACTTTTTAGCATATTAATATGATCTCCCTTGGACTTGTAAAGAAAAGATTGTCATTATAAGTCATTTTACATAAGCAATTTTTATTTACAGCAAGTCTTGGTGGTACTTACAATAAAATAGATACAGTTTGCACTTTATAGATATATCATATTCGTGATCACATTAGAGCTGGAAGTTGAGTTAAAAGGTTGGCAAAGTATAGTGGCTATCAACTGTTTTCTTCACTTCTCTTTGTCCCCAGGTTTTGGGCCTGCACAAGTGGCCTGAACACTTAGAATCCGAGTTCATTTTTGGTGAGTGAGTGGATGACCTTAGGTGATTTATGCTGTTTCAAAATGAGAATTTTGCATATTCATTTTCAACTTATTCTTCTTCTTTGTTCCTTTTTGGGCCACTTTTACTCTGTTTCAAGGTTCATCCTCAGTTGGAAGTGTAAATGCACAATTTCTAGCCGCATTTGCAGCAGCAGCAGGAAAAACATCAGTACCATTTTATGACTCGGAGGAATCTGATCCAGATGTAAGAGCATAAAATTGATAAAATGTGCTTTACTAGCTTGCCTGCTTATTGAAAGGTTTGCATTTATGTCAGTGGGGATGCTGGACTTCGAGTCAAGAGCTCAAAAATCCTTCCATCCGTATCATCTTCCCCAGCATTGAGAGAGTAAAGACCAACAGAAGCGGAATCATGGCATCCAGGCGCCTCTTATGCTTCTCACAGGTAGTGAAACATGAAGAAACTTACTCTTCGTCATTGAGTTGCCCCTTATCAGCTCCCTTTAATTATCAACATGCTATACTGAAGACATACACCTATATATAAAAATATCTAAAGTTAATAAGTCTTCAGAAATCTATATGGGGATTCCCATGGGATATAAGAAATGAAACTGGCCCTGAGGATCAGGCAGTTAAGAGTATGATATTGTTCAGACTATGTAGTGAAGACCTTTATGGTTCCAATGGATAAACTTTCTGGCACATATCATCATCTGGTTCGGGAAATTGGTTGGACCATTGGAAAACAGATGGACCATTGGAAAACAGAAAGGATCTTTTTCTTTCATAATTGGATTAAAGACACTCCCCCTTTAAACTATTGATTTTGCGCTGCGCCTACTAAAGTTAAACTGATAACTAAAAGTGCCCTTAAATAAACGAGAAGGTAATTTACTTTGTCCCAACTATATTTGATCACATTTTATTCTGCACTAATCTCATTACATAAATAACACTCAACTATACTAGTTTAAAGAAATAATAATCAATTTGTACTATCATAGACGAGGCACATTATTTTCTAATATATATCAGACAACTAATTATCATTTTATAGCTATTGCTCTATTAAACATTGAAAGGAAAGTTAAATTAGATCTAAATGAAATAAATTCCTATTTTTATAAGCTAAAGTACATGAACCTAGTAACTAATTTATTTTAATATTTTGTTATTTAATAAAAAAGAATATTATGTAAATTAAAATAATTAAGATATTACGCTTCATGAACTTTATAATTATTCTCTTTAGTTGTATCAAGTAAATTGACTCTCTAATTTAATTATGTATGTACAATGGGGATATATCGTTTTAATCTTAAAAATGTATGAGACATATCTTAAGATCCTATATCTTCTCTTTACTATTAAAATGGGAAAACTTGTATATATTGGTTCCCACGAAGTGGTTCAAATTTTATAATTGAGGAGACAAAAAGTGTATTTAATTTCTTATTTACTTATTTACTCGATGGTATTTTTGTAAGTCACTATATTTTGTACTCGTTTAGGGGGGCATTTAAAAGATTTGATTAGGGGAGGGCTAATTTATGCAACTTGATTGTAGAAACTGAAGTATATCTGACGTTATATAGTTAATTTTTCTTAAGATTGAAGTTTGGTGGAGTTTCTTAAAATATCAAAAACTATACTCGTACAGTCGCAGTGTTGTTAGGAGCGCGGGGCGATTCGGTAAATACTCGGGGAGACGGGCGCGCGCCCCACGAATCGGGGCGCCCTATGTGTAAAAAGGGCTGAAGATTGAGAAAACTAAAGAATAAGAAGACTGAGAATTTTCTGGATAATATAAGAAGAAATAAAGGAGGAATAATTAATTGAGGAGAGAAGAAGGAATCTTGGGAAGAGGAGAGAGAAGAACAAATGATTATTTGAAAAAAAATTGAAAAGAGAATGTGAACGATCTAGGGAAGAGGAGAGAGAAGAGCTGCTTATTAATTGAATCTGACATTGAATTTAAAAAAGAATAAAGAAGAGAGAAAAGGAAGTTGAAAGGTTTTAGGGCTTAAACCTTGCCCTGCACGCCCCCTGCGCCCCAGCAGCGCCCCGTGAATGGGCCACGCCCCAGCCACCTTGGGGCGTTTTCAGTCACGCCTCGTGCGCCCCGGTCCCCGAGGGGCGCGCTTTTAACAACTTTGTACAGTCGTACTAGTATATGTGATAATAAAGTCGCTGGTTTATGGTGCTGTCTACTGGAGGAAGATAAACCTTAGACAACTGAAACATTTAGTTTGATTCGTCCATTAGGTTAAGCCTTTCAATCTAATTCTTTTGTTTTTAATGATCCTATTTATTTGTAAGTGCACATTTAAACTTCAACACCAGTTGCGGTGGTAATATCTCATACTCCTAAAAAGATATAAAAACTTCTTAACTCCCCAAGAAGATATAAGCATGATTACATTATGAGGGGTCTCAGTTGAGCCTTTTTCCTTATACTTCTATTCTAAATTACATTTAACAGAGAATATAGTTGCTTAAACCATTCTACCTGTCTTCAATTTCTTGCACTTTGTATTTACACGTTCACTATGAAATGATTGGTTATCTAGTTTGGTTCAGCTGTCTTTATTAGTTCAGAGAATGAAATCTGAACTGGAAGCATTGACATCCATCTCATTGCACTTTTTCTTCTCATCTTCCAACATGTGAATTGCTACCTTTTAAGATGTGAAGTAATGTGATTCTGATTGTTCTAATTTGATTTGATTGAAATTTTTGTATTTGTTGTCTAATATGTGGCAAACTATTTGGGCCATATATTTTGGTTGACAATTTATAAAACAAGAGATCTGAACAAGCAAGCTTAACTTACCTTTTCTTGAACAGAAAACATGGCAGAGACTGGAAAATGTTGGCATACTCCATGATGCAATTCCTCATCCGAGTGATAGAGTTGGGTATCCTATGCACGTCAAGGTATGGATTTTCTTTTGCTATCAAAAGTAATTTTAGGGTACCAATTTTTGGGTAGGGAAATGTTGTTTTCAATATCTACAAAGCTGGTGTTATGACTGTCGTTAATTGTCCTTAAATGAAATATACCACTGCTGCAATGTCGGGTCTGCATAAAATACATTAATGAAAATTAATACAATATTTTGCGGAACCTAACATTGAAGAGAGAGAATTCTTAAGTTACCCTGAGTAGCTGAGTGGTCTATTCCAAACTTTTCTAAAAAAACTAAAAAAAAATAAAAATCTGGTTATGCACGTACCAGATTTCTGATCATTACATTTCCTTCCAAACAAATGGGGTTAAAGAGATTGACACTACAAATGAGAGGTCAACTTGGAAAATGTATTTTGTCTTTTCAATGTAATGCTATAGAGATTCCTGGAACATTTAGATGAATGAAATGGCATGCAATCTGGAGAAAATGTTGCAAAAGAAATGCTAAAGATGGAAATGAAATATCCTTCCATGTGACACCTGTGAATCGAATTCGACTAACTGCAACATTTGAATAATAGACCTGCTCTTACCTTTTCCAGTCTTATCAAGGTCTTTTGGCTTTTGTAATATACAAGCTGATTTAAATTCCTTATCCTCACTCATTATCTTCTTTTTTTTCTTTCTCCTATAGGAAACCCATATTTTCATCTCCTGCTAAGTTCCTCTTGTAGAATTTTTACTACATCAGTACTGGGAATACCTTTATTTCCTTCATCATAGCTGTCCCAGATAAATGAAGAATCTCAAGTGTTCCTCTAAATAAGTTCTTACAGTTATCAAATTAAGCTAATGGAAATGATGATAAAGTTTAAACCGGTGTTTCATCGTTTTTAGAAATGATAAACCCTTTTTGCTCACATATTGATAGCACGTTGCCAGTTTGTTCTTTTAAATTAATAGAGTTTAGAATTCAATTCTTTATTTTTGGTCAAGGCCTATTTGTGCATGGGCTGTTGTTACGGTTAGGATTTCCTTTAGTATTTAAAAGAGTCTAATGTAGGTGTGGGAATTCATTCAGAAAAGTATTGTTGAGTACAACGTTTTGTTGTGGCCTCGTTTGAGGAGTTCAGTTTAATATATCATTCAGTTCATTGTTCATCGTTCGTCGCCCACCTTTATTCTATCAATTGGTCCGACCTGCCATGGTTACTACGACGCATAGCAGCAAGGCCCGGAGACTTAGACAAGTTGGTTGTGGATTTGCAGACGTCGCTCGCAACCCTCACAACTATGGTTGATTCCAACCGCTCCGCCGTCGAAACCCAATTAGCAGGCATCTTGGCTGCTGTCACTAACACCGAGAAACAGCCGCCTCTGCCTGAGAACAACCAACCTGGCTTCGTTCTCACGGAGGCGAACAAAGCTCCTGGTTCTGTGGAGAACCCTATCCCGCAGCAAAAATTGGATCTTCCGGTGATTGACAGATCTGATCCATTGGGTTAGAATCGTTAGATCGCTTGGGCAGACCAATATTTTTTGTTCATCACATACCAGACAACCGGGGGCTGCAGCTCGCCATTATCGCTATGTCTATCGCGGCTATCTCTTGATTCTAGATTCTCCTGCGTCGTCACCCCAATCCCACGTGGCCTCAGTTCAAGGAGTTATTTGAGCATTTTGGCGATGCCTCCACATTCAACACGTATGAGGCCCTGTATTTATTCCGCCACACAGATTCCTTGGAGGATTTTCTCGCTGCTTTCCCAGTTGCCCCCCCTCCCCCCTCCCCTCTCGGATCCAGAATGTGGTGGGTGCGCGAAAAGATACAGGACAACACTCTCACAGATTTTCCCTCAGTGATACGAGCAGCGTGCCACGCCGATCGCCCCTTTCCGGCAGCGACGACTCGGTCAGTCTACTCACCTCGCACCACTGCGATTCCGCCGTCCTCAGCTCCCTTGTTTTCCAATTCTTCGGATTCTGCAGCCTCACCTAATGTTCCTAAGGCCAAAACTTTTCGCCAACTACCCCAATCGGAGATTCAAAAACATCTTGCTGTAGGCACCTGTTTTTGTTGCGGCCTGCCTTTCGGACCCCTTCACCGTTGCCCGCCTAAGACTTTGAACATCCTCTTGTGTGATGAATTGGAGAATTCTGAGAACATATCCATATCAGTTGACACGAAGTAGTGCCAAGCGACCTTTAGTGATTATCAAAGGCCAACTTACTAGCTTCAGCCTTGAGGACGAGGCTATTCCGCCAGGGGAGGCTATTGATAGCACATTGCCAGTTTGTTCTTTTATATTAATAGAGTTTAGTATTCAATTATTTATTTTGGGTCAAGGCCTATTTGTGCATGGTTTTGTTAGGGTTATGGTTTCCTTTAGCATTTAAATGAGTCTAATGTAGGTGTGGGAATTCATTCAGAAAAGTATCATGGAGTACAACGTTTTGTTGTGGCCTCATCTGAGGAGTTCAGTGTAATATATCATTCCATTTGTCATTCATTGTTCATTGTCCACCTTTACTCTTATCACATATACTTCATAAGAGGAACTTGTTTCCCTTCTCCTGGTCTCAGCAAATAGGCAGCCTTTTGAGCTCAGCAGCTATAAGGTTTAATAAGAGAGGAAGTGACTTGCCAGTTATCATAACTAGCTCAGATAAAGATATTAGCTATGGAAAGTTGATGAGATAAAATTTATGTTTTATAAATCAGGGGAAATCTAGTTGCCACCATGCACGAGGCTTCTGTTTTTGCTGTCTTTACCAGGTGGGAGCTGCAACTTCTAAATGAGCATCTGTATTAATATTTTCTAGACTTCTGGACTTGTCCCAAAATCTACTTCTCTTAGTGAAGTAACTTTTTGTGACCTGCTGTAGTTAGATGTTCTTCATCTTCTGACTTATGCACGATCTCTCTCAAGTTCACCTGTCTCTCGTTTGAGTGTTTTGTTTCATATTAGTGTTGCAATAGAAGCTCCATGTCGAATAACATATTCATTTATGCATGATCTCTGGGCTCCATTTTGAGAAACTCATGTTAAAAGGACTTAGATTTTACCTTCACTGTATATTTTGTAAGATAAATAATGTTTTGAGCAGGTGGGACGTAGGCGGTTCCTATCTAAGAAGGATGGATCTTCCTTCGGGTGGGTCTATTGTGGGTCACACAACCTCAGTGCTGCTGCCTGGGGACGTCCGCTCTCGGACAGACAATCAAATGGGAACGTGAGGAATAATTCTGTACTGGGCTCGAGACTTCATATTTCCAATTACGAACTTGGTATTGTTCTCATTGTTCCCCCACCAGATGGAGCAAAAGAGAATACTGAAAACTTGGACGATGTTGGTTTGCCATTTGTCGTGCCCCCACCGAAATACAGACCGACAGACAAACCTGCTACTGCACAGGCAGTAAGGGAAGCACTGGCAGAGCTCTTAGAGCGAGAAAAGGAAATTAATGAAGCTGCAGCCATGGCTACTGATTGTGACTGGATGGAAGAGGGAGTTACAGAACATGAGGAAGAAGAAGAAGAAGAAGAAGAAGAAGTTGCGAAAACTATTCAATACGTCACTCGGGAAAAGGAAGACGAAAAGGCTTATGCTGATCAACTCTGGAGCCAAGTGGATTCTTGAGAAAATTGCTGCATACTCAGGTGGATTCTTTATTGTTATGGAGCTTAGTAGTTTGAGTGTAGATTGAAGGTTTTATCATTTGATGGAGCATGTTGAATTCTGATAAGATCGAGCTCGACGCGTTATGAGATTGTTGATTCCAGAAGCAGAATGCTGAATACAAGAGCCAAGGAGGGTGAAGCTTGAATACATATATACTTTCCTTGTGCATTTCTGCAGGACTAGAAGTGAAGTGATTGTATTAGGATTCAGGATTTAGGATTTAAGATTGCATTTATAATCAATTAAACATGTTACATCTCTTTGATTTCATCAATTTATAGTTGATAATTTAGTCGTTAAGCATATTTATTTGTTAACTTTTAGGGAATATGTCCAGCGTGTACCCATTGGAAGCTAAATTACTCATCACTTGATTACAACTGATTTTGGTACAAGTTATTTGAATTCGTTTAGGACTGAATCAAACTCAAGTTCGAGAATACTGTCAGGAAAAGTTTTAATGAAAGAAAGATGACAAAATTTAGATTGGTGTATGACCCAAGATGTAGTATCACGTTGGAAAATCTACGTGAATCTAGTTCAGGGTGAAGCTCAATTCTCGACAGAAAGAGAGAGAAAAGAGTGTGCTACTGACTCTATAATCTGGATTCTGGAGGCCGCATCTTGTGAATGACAAAATTTTTAGAATTAAAAAAGAAAAAGCAAACATTATGGTAATGCCACGACTTTAGGCATATAGCCAACTCAATGGCATGAGGAAGCTAAGTGACATGTGGCGCCCTTTCACTTGGTGCAACTTAATTATATATATAATTTTTAAATATTAATATTTTCAATATTTTTTTTTAAAAATAAATACTTCCTCAGCTTCGCTTGACTGACAATTACTTTACACTACATTAAATGTGTAGGTCACACACCTAGGGATGCCCAAAAAATCGTAACCGACTGTTCCAACGAGAACTGGAATCGGAACCGCCTGTTTTCGAATCGGAACCGGACGTCCACGGTTGAACCCGAACCGTGCATCCAGTTGTAGCGGTTTGGTTCCGAATCCAGATGAGAGAGAACTGAAACCGCCGGTTTGGAACAGGCGGTTCCATGGTTGAACCGACGATTCCATAAGTGTGCAGGCTAGGGTCATAGGGTGCAACCACTTTTAAGAAAAAATGGCGGTTTCTAAAGCTGTAGAAACTGTCCGATTTTGAATTTTTGTTTTCAAATTTCAAAATTTTCTCACTTATTTTCATCTATAAATACTCCATCATCCTTTATTTCTACTCACTCCTCTTGTGTTAACAAGAATTCTCATTCCTCAACCTCCAATTTCTCACTTCTCAACCTCCAATTTCTCTCTATTTGTGCAAATTATGCTTATTGACTTGCTTGCTTAGTTGCTTTGCCATTATCAATTATCAATTATATTCATTCACACATTCGAATTACTTCTTTCATACAACATGTTTTCTTCTTGTTCTAACCTTGTTGATAAGTGTAAGGTTATTGCCCAAGACAAAGTGATAATGGCCACCGTGTAAGATCAAAGAGATTATCACGCCGAGATACTCGAGAGCAACTCAATATTTTAGATGAACAACTTGCTGCCCTATTGCAGGTAATAAGTGTGAAGAACTTGTTTGATGTATTAATTTCAATCATTTGATATTTTGATTAGATTATAATATAGTAGTTTCAATACTTGATTTGTTTGTAGGAAGAGGAATATGATGCAGTCAATGCCTTCACGGGCATGTACAACATGAACATGAACATCCCCGATCAAATTTCCAGAAGAAGAAGAAAAAGAAGAAGAAGAAGAATGCATCAATGCCTTCACGGGCATGTACAACATGAACATGAACATCCCCGATCAAATTTCCAGAAGAAGAAGAAGAAGAAGAAGAGAAGAAGAAGAAGAAGAAGAAGAATCCCCACCACGAAAGGATCAACAAGCTAAGACATCAACATCGTCGTGAAGCATCTCAAGAAGGTGGAAAACAAAGATCGGAGTCATCCTAATGCTCCGAAGAAATTCATTGTGTATTGCAACTATTGCAATGCAAAGTACAAATTTACCCATGATAGAGGATACGGTACGTTCATCAAGCACATGGAGAAACATCACCCGGTGGAGTTTGAGATTGACTCCATCCAAACTCAACTTAACTATCAGCCCAACATGGGCACTCCTACGGATTCCTCACAAACATGTACACCTTCTCTTTTTAAATACGACCATAAAGATGGAACTGGCGTAATGACTAGATATGCTGCTATGAAACATTTGCCTTTTAATGCATATGATGATGACAAATATGAATATAGTATAAAAAAATATATAATCAATGTGCTAAAAAATAAGTAGAGGTTCATCGACATCTTCTATAGGGAGACAATGCATTGACAAGAAAAAAGAATTTTTTTTTTACTAACTTAGATCACAAAGTTTCTATTTGCTCTGACGTGTGGACTGATGCATATAACAAAAATTCTATGTAGAAATTACGGTTCATTTTATATATAATAGTTAGGGATTAAACAAATGTTTGATTGCATTCAAGGAATTTCCATCACCACATACATCTCAAGTCATAGCTCAAATAATTGTTCACGTTTTAAATGAATATCAATTAATTAATAAAATATTTTTCGTTGGTTCTGATAATGCCTCTGCTAATATTTCTAGTGTTTTTGCATTGATTAGTGCATGTACCCCTATAATTAATGGACGATATTTTCATGTTAGATATATATGTCATATATTAAATTTTTATGTTCAAGATGCTTTATCTATATTTGATGATTATATAGACCCAATTAGACATGTTATAAAATTAATTCCTAATATACGAGTCATAGAAAAAAAAACTGGCAAAAATATTGTCATAATAAAAAAAATTAGATATACTAATTTTGTTATGGATGTATCAACTAGATGGAACTTAACTTATGATATGATAAATTCAACATTAGAATATAAAGATTATGTATGTGGTTTTTTTAGAACTCATACTGATTTAGAATTTTGTTTATTATTGAATTGTTGGATTCAATGCATGAAATTATTTAAATTATTTAAAACTGCAACTGTTGAATTATCTGGCGTTTATTATTGTACTTCTGTTTATGTTTTAGAGCATTGTGTGTATATAACACTTAGTTCTAATGGTTGCATGAAAAAAAGTAATCAAAGTCAACAACTACAACTTACAATCTATTATATGGTTAAAATATTTTACGAAAATTCCAACAGTACTTTTAATATTTAAATGCTTAGTTCTTCAATGGAAACTAGGTGGTGTTTGTAACCTTATAAATTGTTAATATGATTGTTTGCGAAATTTACCCCTTATGAACTTAACACAATTAGGTTTAGAAATAAGAGCTTTGTTTGAGTTAGATCTTTCTAATGTAGAACAAATTAAATATGACTTAAGTTTAGCCTTACGTACCCTCTATAAGGATTATGAAACAAAATATAATAATGATCATAACAAAAACACTTACACACTTCTACTAGCTTTAGGACTATGAATTTTAGTAACTACGGATTTAGCTTACATGATGACGATGACCCATTAGTACAAAGAGTAGCATCACTATACACCGATTCAACACATAGGAATAGAGCCCATAGCGAATTAGATGTATATTTGCAATCCCTTGCTATTTTCAAAGATGC
>JAYDZE010123811.1:0-23314 GCA_034509125.1 Monilaria moniliformis
GAAAAGGTTGTTCATCCTAGCTATCAAGAGACAACCCTTATTCAACATATATTTGGGGGTCGTCTTCGATCACAGGTGGCATGCATAATGAAGCTCGAGCATTTATTGTTTTTGTTGTGTTTTCTTTTTTAGTTCTTCTGATGTTTACCTCAAATGCTAAAGATCATGCATGATGCTTGAAGAATCTGGTCCACTTTCAGGTTATATGCGCGGAATGCAACAATGTTTCAAACCAATTTGAAAATATGATGGATTTAACTGTTGAAATTCATGGGGATGCTGGATCTATGGAGGAGTGTTTGGATCAATTTACTGCCAAAGAGCGGCTTCATGGGGATAATATGTATAAATGCGACGGGTGAGTGCTATATTTGCAAGTTAACATTTTTATAGCAATACTTCATTCTCAACAAGTCATACTATAATCTTATCTTCAATTTAAAATTCACTTTTGAGCAATCGAAATGGGCATATTGATCAATGATTCAATAGTTATTGCTTATACCATCTCGTGCTTTCAATTTCATCTGCCAATGTCAGGATGTGTATTTTATTTTGGCTGGATTATCATTATTGTAACTGCTTTTATCCAGTCTTTTTGGTGTCTTGCTGCACTCATGACTTAACTTATTTTACTCTCTTTTATAGTTGGCTATTGCTTTCATTTGATTCACTTGACTCACATTTTAGTATTTTACTTGATGCTTGTGTCATTTCATATAATTTAGAGAAGTATTTGACTATTTGTTGATACCAAGTTATATAACATGAAAGTGCTATTACCTTTGTAATAGATATTGCAACTTTTGACCAATCTGGATGAGTTGTCCTTGCAGTTGCAATGCATATGTCATGGCATGGAAGCGCCTTACTGTCCAGCGATCACCAAACATTCTTACAATTGCCTTGAAAAGATTCCAGGTCTGGTCATTGTATCTACTGTGCTGATTATCTTTTCCCTGATATCCATGATTCTGTAGAATTATATGGAGCTTAAGCTTTAATATGCTTAAATAAGTTAATCAAAGTAATAGCACCTTAAGAAAAGCTTGGACAGCTAATGAAAAGATTATTTTCAGGAGGTTTATCTATTTTGGATGAATCATCTGACTTGTGGGAGTCTAAAACTGATATTCTGCATCACTTTATGCAGTAATAGGTCTTTCAGTAGTGGCAAATTCATTTATATTGTGTTACCTATCAATATACATTTATCCACGTTTACCTTCTGCCAAAAAAGTTCAAATGTGAGTAATGGTGTCAGTACTTTGTCTGACCTCTACTCCACGTTTGTTCCTTCTTGTGCAGAGTGGAAGATTTGGGAAACTTAACAAGAGGGTGACTTTCCCAGAGACTCTGGATCTTAGCCCATATATGAGTGAGTTGGAAGATGGCAATGATGTTTACAAGCTGTATGCTGTTATTGTCCATGTGGACATGCTGAATGCATCTTTTTTTGGCCATTACATCTGTTATATTAAGGATTTCCGTGGAAACTGGTACAGAATTGATGATTGCAAGGTAACAGTTGCTGATTTTTCTGCTAGACTACATCCTTGTTCCTTTGATGTAAGTACTTCATTTTAGATTATTAGATGTTTGAACTTGCATATCGGTCTTCTTCTTTAGGTTGCTAGCGTTGATTTGGATGAGGTGCTTTCACAGGGAGCTTATATGCTCTTGTACAGCAGGTAATTCTATCATTTTATGGGGTTAATAAAGAATAACAAATAATCTAAAAGTTTTGAATAAGAAGAGAAGCAAGCATATGTGTAAAGAGAATTTATCTAATTATTATTCTCCTTAAGTTTCTTATTAGTAATTTTGAGTTTAGGGTTTTTGTTATTATGACTCTAAATGTGAATTCCTTGGGAAGTGAATATATATATATATATATATATACTGTCCAAATGCTCCAAATCCCCAAGCAGAGCCCTCAACAACTGCTAGCACTGCCTTAGTCTGTCAACAAGGTCTGCCTCAAGCAGGACTTTAAATCATTGGTTTGGGTTCTGCATGCTTACTTGTGCTTGATATCATTTTAACAGCATCTTGACTGGCGTGCAATGATATCATGCCTGCACTGGTTTTGACAGGATACATGCTCGCCCATCATGCTTGCTTCCCGCTGAATTATTGAGGAATGAAGAAAGTGAGAAAGTGAAAATAACTGAAGTGGACTCTTCCATGAAACAACAGGCTGAGCCCTCACCTGACGTAGTATGCATTGACAGTTATCTTGATTTAGAGCAATCATCTACTAATGGTTCGGGATATAAGGTCAATAGTGGGGAAGAATTGTCATTAACTGCAGATGTAAAAGGAGATACAAAAATGGCATCTCCTGACTTAAGTTTGTCTATTGTCAATGATGCTGACCTTCCCAACAAAGACGGACTGCCCACCACACCAAAAGAACTTCCTTCCACCAGAAATCATGATGATGAGCCAGATCTCACTAGTACTTCATTGATTGATACTTCTTCTACAGAATTGGACGCCAAGAGTTATGAGGCATCCTCATCTACTTCTGATGTTGAAACAAGTTGTGGGAATGAAATCAATAGTGATTTAGGTTCAACCAGGAAGTTGACTGAAGAGCCCACTACAGTTGGGAACTGTAAAGATGATGTAGACAGCGGCACTTGTAGTGTCCCAGCCAAGAGTAAGGTCTCAGATAAAGAGAACTCTGCTAGTTCAACATCTAATGATGGAAATATTGAGCCTGGGAATGGGTCATTGTCCTCTGTTGATAATAAAAAATCTACGAAGAAAGCAGATGGAGGAAGTTCCACAGAAAAGTGTAAACCACTCTTCCGTCCTGGGTTTTTTGGAAAACAGCCACTAAAGAAATGTGTTAAGCTGGACAGTAAATTATCTTTAGAAGCGACTCCAAAAAGCCACCTGAATAATCATACAAAAGAAGCTGCAAAGTCTTGTTTGTTGCGTGAAAATGGTGGCTTGTTGAAAGAAAAGTTTCACATTACACATGAGAACGGAGATGTTTCTACAGAATCTGATAAGTGTAAGAGCCTTGCAAATGGAGATTCCACAAGTGGAATATGATGAGATAGATGCTTTAGTCAAATACCTAATGTAATGGACACAGGGGGTAGAAACTTCAGATGTCTTGAGAAGATATACTATCCCAAAGGAGGTTTGAAAAAGATTCACTAACGAGTGGTGCTCGAATTTGTCAAGTCAAATTGCAGAAGATTGTCAAAGGTTGGAGATCTTTCTGTAATAATTCACGAAAGTTGGAGTTATTTATTCATCAATTTGGCACAGCATTATGGGGGTGAATTCTATAAAGAGTTGATGTGTTCAGAAGATTCAAACCTGAAAGTCTTAGAAATAACGTTGATTGTGTTGGTAAGAGCAAAATTCTTTTCCCATTTTCTTTGCTGTTTATAGCATTCGATTATCCCATCCCCACAACTGGATGCGCTGGGAATATATATCCTTGGTTTCAATATTTACAGGAATCTTGGATACACTTTTTATCTCTCCTTCAAATTACTTCTCTTACTTAAATCTAAGTATCAGCCATCATACTAATATATCAGAGTTGAGCAGGTGATGGGATCTTTTTATTAATTCATGTTGCTACTTGTGACTGGAAATCTGACTGTTTTTATGGCCCAGTGATTTTTCTGTCAAATGCATTTATATAGTGACTGGAAATCTGAGTATTTATGTTTTTGATTTGATAGTACTCCTTTATCGTTCTCTGATGACGTGGATGTTTCAGATGAAATATATTAATAGTGATCAAGATTTAAATTAGTATCACATCAGATAATATGACATAGAATCATATCCTTAGAAGGTAGGAACGTGGTAACTAATTAAAAGAAGAAAAAAACCATAAAATCCCATAAACGCAGCTTTCTATCTGTACTTTTAGGAGTTGAAGAAATTGACAACAGTTGTTTCCCTTCAGATATTGAATGCACATTCCGGCTTGGAAGTAGAAGGTTGAGCACAGTAGTCGTAAGTCATATACAATCTTCTATACCGCTGCATTTTTCGTTTCTGTTCATCTCCAAACTCCCAATAATTGTATCTGCCACAACCGGAGATGTCGCCGGCGTTGGCTGCGCAAGCCTTGAAACCAAAATCTTGGAAATGAGCTATAAATGGAGCTTGGGTCCAATCCACATTTCCTGCCCAATCTGCATCCCATATACTTGCTTCAATATGCATCGGTTTCCATGGATACTCTATTCCATGTGCACTATTGTTCTTGAACACTCTTATCGGAATACTATCCACCAGAAATCTGCAATATTAATTGTTACATATATATGATCGTGTATTATAGTGTCGCAGATAGGCAAAAAAATTTGTGTATATTCGAATTTATAGTGCATCCATTTTAGTTAAATTCAATTAGGATTCGATTTTCAATTAGAGTTTGTTAACCCTAACTAAATTTATTAATCACAATTAGAATTTAATTAAGACAGATGCACCATGCATATGCATATGCATATGCATATGTGAGAGAGAGAGAGAGAGAGAGATACACTATCTGGCGAGAGTCCCATAATATTTCATACGTGTGGAAATCTTGTGAGGGATTGAACCAAAGAGTGAAGCTTTGCTCTCTGTGGCCTCCATCATTGTTATACACATTGGTTTGGACAGTGCCATTGGTGCCCAGAAACTCGTAATCAACTTCATAATGATTTCCTGGGGCCTGGTTGTCTGGGGCTGAAGTTAACTGCCAATAACCAACAACATTGTAGTAATAAATTAATACTACTACAATTATTACAACTTCAAAAATAATAAGAAAACATTAGTTCAAAAGTGAAACACAATTCTTACATAGAAGCTTGTAACTATTCCTCCTGTTCTTTTCTCTGGTATCTTCATCCTTATGTGAAAAAACCCTGACCCATACTCCAATTTTGACCTAAATCCAGCGCCTATATATATATATATACACACACACACACATTCAAAAATTATATTCATGAGTTTACGAGAGAGAGAGAGAGAGAGAGAGAGAGAGAGAGAGAGAGACCTGAGGACTGATCCATTAAAAGTTGAACTTGAGTTCCTTGAGGATCAACAGAGAAGTGATTCGATCCCCATAGATAGTTATAGCATTTATCAAAACTATTTTGTGCAAGAACTTCTTGCATTGAGAAAACGGAAATAAAAACTAGTATAACCATAATGCGAATAGCCATGGAAGCGTTGATGAGCAAGAATGATTACTACTAGCTCTTTGCTTTAATTCGTGAATGCTTATTGCAGTATATATACACATTTGTAGAGAAGAGAGAGGGATGATTTTTCAACACATGCACGTAAATATGTATGCGTAGTTTATCTAAATTATGGCATAATCAGCCAAATCTTTGTGACAGAAGACACTTTTGGGCTATAATTTTGGGAGACGATTAGGCTAGAAAAAGATGCAGTTTCCTCCACAAGATAATTATCATATATGGTATATTCAGTTAAACAATATTTACACGTAACTAGCGCAATAGTATTTTCTGTTAAACATAGACAAACTGAGTATATAATATGTGCTGTATTTAGCACCATCATAAAATTATACCATACCGTAATTATTGAGTTGCTAAAAATGATGCGACAATTAAGAAAATAACCTCAGCCTTATCAGAAATGAACCCTTAATTAATTGAGGATACATTCGATTTTCATTCTTTGTAAACCAAAATGGGCACCGATCATATATATGTGTGTGTGGATGTCAATAGTCATAAAAGGTTGTGTAGATACCAAACTGCACGTGATAACTATATCCCAATTGTATCTAGCTAGGATTCAACCAATTTTAACATTTACATCGCAATTTTTTATTTCTCATCATCGATCACATAACAAATATTTCATATTTTTGCACTCGAAATTCTTTATCCCACTTTTTTAGTATCTCACTTTACAGAGAATTCAAATCTTTTGTTTTTTTCTTTTTGATCTCTAACCTAAACTCATATTAGGATAAAGTGTAAAAACACTTTCAACATTTACAAAGCCGCACTTTGTCGTCTAACATGAGTTTGCAAGCCCACCACAAAATCTTTAAATGGTACTCGGTCGCACACCAATGATAACGCGACCTTGCAAAGTTTGAAGTTAAATTTGTGACATCGAATCATCTAATTGAGTATCAATTTAGTTAAATTAATGTTAAAGGTTGTCCAATTCGAGGATATATAATGACACCATAATAGTTACAAACTTTGATGTTTTAGACCGAACACGTTATAAACTTTGATCGTATTTTTGCAGCTTGTAAATGCTATTTATTTCCGTTTTCGTCTTACAATGTTTTTTTTTTTAAATCTTTTTTCTAACATACATTTAATATAATTTACACTATAATTTATAAATATATATAATATAGCTGATTTTTCAAGCTTTGAAATGATAACAATGATGCATCCCCAAACTATATATATATATCCATGCAGCAATATATAATATAAAATCGCAGCTCCCACTAAGAAATTAAATAAATATGACTTATTTTGAATGATCAAAACACTAAAAATATGACAATGAAAAACGCAGAATGCAAGACTGTTTATTATTTTCTTCCCAATTTTGCCCTACCATTTTATATTTTTATTGGAGAGGACAAAACAAATTCTTTATTTCCACGTTTAATTCAGTTGCGCCATTCCCTTTCGTCATATCATGGACATAAACCTCCTTCCGACAAACACAGGTTCATCTCATTACGATCATCAAATGTTCCAGAAAAATGCCACCTCCCCATTTCACTGCCCTGCAACCAACGCCGCCAATCCAATCACCAATCCCCATTTCACCCCCAAAGCCACCCCCTTCATGCCCCAGCTCGTCTCCTTCTCCGGCATCAGATCCGCCGCATCTCCCTCCCCTTCATCCGCCGCCGCCGAATCCGCATCGGGGCTAGGTGCGGGCGTTGGCGTCGGCGTCGGCGCCGACGCCGGCGCCGGAGCGTCTGCCGCCGGAACCTCCTCCTCCACCGGGCTGGCCGCCGGGGGTGGAGTCTTAGTCGCCGCCGGTGCCGGGGACGCCGCTGTCGGCGGCGGCGGAGTCGCCGGCGCTGCCTCGACATATGTGCCGTCCATCCCTGGCGCGATGATGGGCTGGGAGACGCTGAGGACGGAGATGTTGAAGGGCTGGGAGGCGACGGGGTTGATGAAATTGGTGACTTGGGGAGATCCGGGGACGGAGGATCCGAAGACGATGGTGCCGTCGCGGCGGCGGACGACGTCGATGAAGCCCTGCTGTTCGGAGGCGACGCCGGTGGACTGGTAGAGGGTGGTGAGCGTGGTCTTGTTGCCGGGGGCGAGTTTGGCGAGCTTGGCCATGTCAAAGTAGTCGAGGACGATGTGGAGGCTAAGGATGCTCTTCTGGACGTCCTCCGGCATCTGCATTAGCGTTCCGATACGGTCGTTGGGCAGGCCGAGCACCGTGATGGTGCGGCGCCGGTTCACTTCCTCGGCGAGGTGGGTGCGGGAGAGGAGCTGGTTGAATTGCTCGAAGCCGGGGAACCGGCCAAGGAGGATGGTGATGTTGAAGGCGGAGGTGGTGGTGGCCAGGAGGACCACGGCGGCGAGGAGGAGGAGCGGGTGGCGCATTTTTGCTGCTGGTTTTGTGATTTTGGTCCTTGCGAACGAAAATCAAGGTGGCCGAATTAGTCGATTCGGATCGGAGGAAGTGACTTTTAGTGATTCCTAGTTGCACCCGTCAGTTGATACACATACACACGAGTGTGTGTATATATATGTGGAGAGAGTGAGAGTGTGATGAGAGTGAGGGAGGGAGAGAGAGTGAGGTGGCAGAATGGATTGGTATGAGAGGAGGAGAGAAGAGTTCTCTTTTCCAGAGTTTGGATGGCCTTGATAGGATGGAGGCTATAATTGTGGAGAATTGAATGTATAGCCATGCATGCAAGTTTTTGAACAAGCTTAATATATTGGAAATTTGGAATGATCTTAAAATGGGTACTATATAAAAGTATAGAGAAATTGCACTTTATCATTATTTGCATACTTTTAATTCACAAACTACTCAACAATCACCAAGAACTGACTCGCATTCTTACATTTTTTCAAAAAATATATATATAATTGAAGTGTTAAGAGTATAACGTAAACTTTAATTGATGAAATTTAGGTGGAAAGTGTATTCTAGTCTTAAATAGACCTATCTTTATATATATAATGCATGGACTATAAATTTGCTCCAAATGATAGATAAAGAAGATGAATTTGGTATTTGACTTGGTGCATGATAATTGAATAATATATAATTAACCTAGATTACCCTAATACGATACGGCGAATAGGGGAAGCAGTGGGGCGTGTGGAAGAAATTGATGAAGGTGAAGGGGGAAATTGTCTAGGTCAATACGCACGCGTGCGAGTGACAAGAGATATCAACAAACCTCTACAACGCTGTGTAAAACTTCAGCTGGACTCGTCAATGGAATCGCAGACTGTGCTCATTAGGTATGAACGGCTCCCGGAATTTTGTTCTGCATGTGGAAGATTGGGGCATCTTGTACGGCACTGTGCTGATACAACGGCGGACAAGGCAATAAAAGCCTATGGTCCTTGGCTAAGAGCGTCGTGGACACAAGATCTACGAAGGACTCGCCGCTCGGATGTCCGAAGGCCTAAGGAAGATATCAAACAACACAGCACCACTGGAGATGGAGAAGAGAAAATGGCAAACTGGGGCAGCCAAAATAGAGAGGACGAGTTGGAAGTCAACAATGAGGAGGTTGGGATCTTTCCCGATAACAGGCTGGCAACAGAGATTGGGACACCAGAAATTGTGATGATCACGGATGGAAGCAATGGGGTGGAAGCAAGGTCGAAAACTCTCCGTGGCTATCCGAAGGAGATGAATAAGGATGGGGGAGAAAGAGGGTGCAAGGAGAGAGGCGATCTTGACCAGGAGACACTAGATGAAGCAGGCCAAATGATACAAACTCAAACAGAAAAATCAGAAGGGACTGTCAGAGGCTGGAAACGGAGAGCCAGGACGAGGGCAGGAGATCAAAACTCCTCGGAGACGACTGCACTCCTAATGACTGCTCCTAATACAGGAAGGAAACGAGGCGGAGAGACGAGGGAGGAAGATATCTCCACACCTAAACCAAAACAGTTGCGACTCTACACCGATATCCAAGACGAAGAAGTAACGGCGGAGACTGCGAGGCAGTCCCGCCGATCGCCATGAATTGTATCGTATGGAACGTGCGGGGGATGGGTAGCACACGTGCGTTCCAACAACTTAAGCGAGTCATCGCTAAAGCTACCCCGAGTCTAGTCTTCCTCAGTGAGACTAGATTGGATAATTCCCGATGCCATTGGTGGAAGATGGCGTTAGGAATGACAGGACTTTTTTGTGTGGAGGCTAAAGGTAAAAAAGGAGGGCTTATTCTCATGTGGGATGAATCTATTGAGGTCCACATTAAATCCTTTTCGGAAGGACACATAGATTGCACTGTAAGCGAGGATAGAGGAAGTTGGAGGTTCACCGGGATATATATATGGCAACCCAAGCACGGATCAACGGCGATTCACGTGGGAACTAATGCGGCGTTTATCGGATATGGAGCACGGGGCAGATATTGCTTGGATGGTAGGAGGATATCTAAATGAAATATTGGATGACAAGGAAAAGAGAGGAGGTCGTCCCCGACCTCCGGCACAAATGAGCAATTTCCGGGATGCTTTATTATACTGTGGTTTAAACGAAGTTCCATTCCCGGATAAAGGATTCACGTGGTTCAACAAACGGCGGGATGAGCCAATTTATGAGAGATTAGATCGAGTCCTAAGCAACGAAGAATGGAGAAACAAGTTCGCGGGCTCTTCAACAACCCTTTTGGATTTTTTCGGGTCTGATCACCGGCCGATTCTCTGCTCCGTAGCCACAACAATCATAGGACCAAGAGTGAGAGGAAAAGGCAGATTTTTCTTCGAAAACAAGTGGCTGCTCGAAAAGCATATGATCCCGGACTTTATTTGTGAATGGGAGTCGATGCGGAACTCGAAAAACATAACGGAAAAACTGGCCAAATGTCGTAGTTTCTTGATGCAGTGGGCTAAACTTCACTCTAATTCAAAATGCAAAGATTTAGAGAGAATGAGGAGTCATCGGCAGAATCTCATGGGCAATATAGGGGACAAATCGACACACAATGACTTGCTAGCTGTGACGAAGGAAATTGAACATGCGGAAGAAGTCGAGGCCGAGCATTGGAAGCAACGTGCAAGATTGAATTGGTTGGCTAATGGAGACCGTAACACCGCGGCTTTCCATGGACAAGCTTCGAAGAGACGGAAAAAGAATGAGATAAAAGAGTTGGTGGGTGAATCCGGACGGGTATCCACAACAGAGGAGGGTAAAGCAAGAATCATCGAAGAATACTTTGCTTCTTTGTTCCAGACAATCAATCCCGCGGTGGAGGATATAGAGAGAGTAACGGAGACGGTCATACCAAGGGTGTCGGATGAAGACTGGGCAGTCCTTAACAGGCCCTTTGATAGAAAAGAAGTGGAAGGGGCTCTATTCGAAATGCATCCATCCAAAGCTCCGGGGCCGGATGGTTTTAATGCACGGTTTTTTCAAAAATTTTGGCCCGTAATGGGAGATGAAGTAACGGCAAGAATCCTTTCGATTCTAAATGAGGGGGCCGACATTGGTGAGTGGAACCATACGTTGATTTGTTTGATTCCAAAGAATGCAAAACCAAAAACAGTCAAGGAATTCAGACCTATTAGCTTGTGTAACACCATTTACAAGATTGTGGCTAAGACGGTGGCGAACAGACTGAAACAAGTCCTGGGGAGAGTGATTGACGAGGAACAAAGCGCGTTCATTAAAGGCCGACTAATTACAGATAATATTCTCGTCAGCTACGAATGCCAGCATTGGCTTCGAAACAAGAGGCACGGGAAAGATCATTATGCGGTGGCAAAGATGGACATGAGCAAAGCGTATGATCGAGTGGAGTGGTCCTTTCTCGACGCGATGATGCGACGTCTAGGTTTTCTGGACGATTTCTGCAAACTCATACTAAGATGTATACAAACTGTCCGGTTCTCCTTTCTGGTCAATGGACGCGCTTATGGGAGCGTGACTCCTTCTCGTGGTCTTCGACAGGGTGACCCCCTGTCCCCTTTTCTCTTTGTCATCTGTGCACAAAACAAGTCCATATAACTCATCTCTTTTTTGCAGACGATAGTGTTCTCTTTTTCAAAGCAAACAAAGATGGGCCGAGGGCAGTGAAGGAGGTTTTAACGGCCTATGAAAGAGCCTCGGGACAATGCATAAACCTGGACAAATCAACGGTGAGCTTCAGCCCCAATACGCGCGAAGAGATAATCCACCAAACCATTGGGATGCTCGGAATGAGACGGGAAGAAGGAGAGCAAAGATATTTAGTGCTTCCAACCTATTGTACCAGACAGAAACGGCTGCAATTTGGGTACATCAGAGATCGAATCCAGAAACGTATCCTGGACTGGAATCAACGGCAATTCTCGGCGGGTGGAAATGAGGTCCTCATTAAAGCGGTCATTCAGGCTATCCCGACATACGCTATGCAGTGTTTTAAGCTCCCCGATAATTTATGCGCAGAAATTCATAAGTTGTGTGCGAGTTTCTGGTGGGGTGATCGGGAGGAAAAACACAGACTTCACTGGGTTAGTTGGACTAAGCTGTGCAAACCGAAGAGCAAAGGAGGCCTCGGATTCAAGGACTTACGTAAATTCAACCTAGCTCTACTAGCAAAGCAGCTCTGGCGCATAATCAAAAACCCTAGCTCGTTAGTGGCCATAATTTTTCGAGCTCGTTACGGGGTGGGGGACGACATCCTTACGGCCCGAGCTAGGCCGAACTGCTCATATGTTTGGCGTTCAATTCTCAGCAGCCAGGCAATTGTGAAGAGAGGATTGTTCTGGAAGATTGGAGATGGAACACAAGTGCAGATTTTCAATGACCGATGGAGTAAGGACCCATGGCAGTCGATGCTAAAAGGTAGAGGAGCATGGCTAGCTCAAAATGCCAAGGTGAGCGAGCTGATTTCTGAGGAAGGCACCTGGTTGCAGGAGGCGGTGGACGAGAATTTTTATGCTCATGAAGCATTGCGAATACTCAACACTCCGATTGGTGAAAAGTCTTTGCGTGATGAACAATGCTGGGGGTTTGAGCCGAGTGGTCAGTTCTCGGTCAAATCCGCGTATCTGGTGCAAATCGACAACTATGAGAACCATGCCAACGTAAGCAAAGAGGATAAGAACTGGTGGAACAGCTCTATTTGGGCGCGACATATTCCGCCTAAGACAAAAATCTTCATGTGGCGGGCATTGCACAATCTGATTCCCACGGCGGTTAACCTTAGAGAGCATCACACACCTACGGATGAGATTTGTGATTTATGCAAAGATAGATGGGGCTCGACGATACATACTTTAATTTTCTGCCCGCGAATTCGTGAGGTGTGGAAACAGAGTTCGTATTGGCGATTTATTAAGAACGGCGACATGGTTGATTTACAGGCTTTGGCCGACGTTGTAAAGAGAAAGGTGTAGATCGGAAGATACGAGATATGGTGTTTGATGCTGTGGCGAGTCTGGCAGTTTGTATGCAATCAACGACATGACCGTGGTCGTGTGATGCGTCCGCCGATGGAGGCAGAATGTGTGATCCTTTGGGAAGAGCATCAGAATGCTCTGAAAGCCTACAGCCGACCAAATATTGCTGAGATTAAACAAGGCGAACGTTCTTGGTTTACGCCGAGACAAGGGATTTTCCGCGTGGATGTGGACGTAGCGTTCAACCCAACGACGAATTGCTACGGCGTTGGAGTGATTATTCGCGACTGGAACGGCAAGATTATAGTGGCCTTATCTCGACCGACAGCTCCAAGATCTAGCGTGATGCTAGCCGAAGTACTGGCCGTGGTGGAGGGTATAACGCTGAGTATCCGACATCAATTAGTGCCCATCGAAATTTATACGGACTCCATTCTTGCTGCCACCCTAATGGATTCTGACAGGGAGAGGGCTGCGCTGCTACCGGCGGATGTTCTAGAGATTGTGGAGACGGCGCGAGCCAATATGCTGGTTGGCGTATTGCATATGTATCGCACGGCGAATCAAGCGGCGCATGCTCTTGCCCAATTTGCGAGAACGTTAGACCGAGAGTGTGTTTGGTTAGATTGTTTTCCTTCGTGGCTTATTGACATTGTTGAGTTTGATTTAAAGTAATAAATTGTTTCTTTCCTTAAAAAAAAATGCTAAAGTTTTGTAAATCTAGATCACTGCATGTGAAATCACACAACAATTTATCATAAATATCAAAATAAATTGACTCTGTTACTACCTATATACTTTATCACGACACGTGTTTATTTTGCTCTAATTAAATCTTTTGGTGATTTGTCACAATATTCTTAATTATCTCATGAATTTCCACAATGTGGAATTGAACACGATGTGGAAATATTAATTTTGTTAATTTTGTTTTGGTAAGTTCTCGCAATCAAGTGGAGTTGATGGGGGTGCCAATTAGGAAATGTGAATAAGTTTTATCTAACGTGCAACTCATCGTCTATTAATTCTCTACTTATTTTTATTCATTTTATTGATTTAGTTTAACTTAATTGTCTCCCAAATTTTCAGATGTAAGTATACTAATTGCATTTTAAATGAAGTGGATATATTAACCGAAATTAAATTTATTGTTTGTCAATCAGCCGATCAAACTGAATCCTACGTTTCGACCAGTATTATCCGGATCATTTTCTGAAATAAGATTAAAAATAGTTATTTCTTATTTTTTGTCCAGGGCAAGAAGAAAGTAATCAAATTAATAATAGAACAAGAGCAATAAATAAAAATTAGGAAAAAAATAAACAGAAAAGTAAAATGTTTGAGTAAGAGAGACTTGTGCATAACAAAAATATATCAAGACACTTTTGGACTAAGCAAAATGCAAAAATTTGAATATATGGATAGATTTCACAAAACTCGTTATATTTTCAAATACAAAGAAAATTTACTTACACTTTTATGTAATAAGATAAGTTTTGAAATCAGCCAAAAATATCATAACTTTCATAATTTTCGCGATTGTCCCACGGTTTTTGGATTTGGGGGAAATCGCAATCGACGTGGCAGCCGGAATATATTACGTGGGCAAAACGTTCCGACTAATTAAACGATGTCGTTCCACTACACAAAGAAGGACGTCGTTTTGCTGAAAATCCATTATTACATGATTAAAGGCTAAATCACGTTCTTCTTCATTAGGGCATAATCTATTCCTCTTTTCTTCCTCATTGTTCTTTGAGAATCATGGCTGCATCACGACTTGGGGTTTAGGGGTGATTATTCTTCGTTATTTAGGACATAGCAATTTGATGTAGGGATGAGTTATTCTTCTTCTTCGTGGATTCAGGGTTTCAATTTTTTGAGTTTTTCTTCTCTTCCTCTTAGTCGATTTGGGTGGTGAGAGATTGATAGCATTCAATGACAACTTATTTCCAAACGCCGTTGAATGGGAGAAAAATCTCAAATCTCCACCATCTACAAAAGCATCAAATACCTGCTTCCGTGAAGACTTCACATACGGATAAGAATTCAGAGATAAGATATTATGAATGTCGTTGTAGAGCGCTAAGAAATTTGTTATTCGTTCATTGAAATTTGTTTGGTTGGGGATTTTCATTGGAATGTTGGTCGACTTGATTGTAGCGAAATTTTCCATTGTCTGAAATTTGCCCGATATTTCGCTTTTGTAATAAATCGAATTGTATGTTGTGATTTTATCAGATGTCGATTTTTTGTTTTGGTTGGCTTGCTGCTCGTTTTTATGGTTTTTTATTTGTCAGAAGTCAAATTTTGGTTTGACACAAGTCGACTTTTTCTGAATTCAGAAGGCAGAAGAAATAAATGAATGTTAGATGTTTTATAGTAGGTGATTTTGTTGTTAGTAATTTGAAAGATAACGATTTGAGCTAAAGGATTGTTAAATTTGGAATAATTGTTTTTTTTGTATAACTCGATCTGTATGTTTTCGTATGTAGTTTGGCGACTGCGGATTTTGGGAGTGGATTGACCCGAAGCTGAGACCTTATTACAAGCAATGTTTTTTTGAAAATGAAGGTAGAAAGGGACGACATTGTTAAGAGACAAAGTTTGAATTACGATGAAGGCTTTGAGATGGACGAAGGGATCTCAGTGAATGGAAAAGAAGAAGAACCTTCTATGGATCATGCCAATTTGATATCGCTCACGAAAGCAATGGATTTGAGTCCAAAAAGGATAGAATATAGAATTAGGCTAATGTATGTTACATTTGTTTGTTGTACTAATGTTTGTTATCATTTTCATGCATTGATTTTCAAAGCTCGAACAAGTTGAATGGTTTTAGTGTAGTTTATTGGAAGTAAGGATGATTTGTTTGGAATTTGATTTGGTTGAATGGTTTTATATGATTTTTCTGCTTATGTATAGATAATGTGTTTGTGAATATCTTGCATTACAACACATTAGATCAAAAATACATCAATAATAATGGACTTTCAACATCTTGTAATAATGGACTTTCAGATCAACAATACATCGGTCTGGCCTCTTCAAATCTATTTCGTCAGGAGCTCTTACTCTCCTCTTTTCACCATTGATTGGTTGCAAACCACATTTATATGTCAATAACCATCTCTTCACATGATAGAAATTTGCAACATCCAAATTCAAGAGTTGAATTACACAAATTGCATGAACACAAGGTACTCTAGTTAACTGCCATACCCTACATGTAAAACTCTTACTCACAATGTCAACCACAAACTTATTAGCTTCATCTTTAATTTCAGACTTATCTCCCATAGCTTGATAAGCAAAACAACATGTACTAGTTTTTCTCAGAAGCTCTAACTTTTTCCTAATGTTTGAGACTATTGTATCAGTTACTTTCATCATCTCTTTCATTTTTTTCACTTGCCTAACCATCAAGGATATTCTAATTTCTTCTAACATGTGAATGATACGCTTGCCTCTAGCATTTAGTATATAAACATTGAAGGTCTTACTAATATTGTTATCTATCATATCACTACATGTGTTGCAAGGAAGAAAAGCCTTACAGAATTTAGGAACATCCTTGTTAACGAAATTTTGATAGGCTGCAACACTCTCTTTCTTCATCTCCTCAATTGCAATGAGATATTTCTCTTTGTAGGTGGACCTACAGGCTTTCTAAAACATGTTCTTCAACAACTGCCCACCATTCATTTTCTTCCAATCCACGTAGACATGTCGAGCACAATTTATGCGTTGAGCAGCTGGGGCCATATTGCTCATAGCATTAGCAAGTCCCTGAAAAAAAAGAGTGACTACATCATATACCAAGCTAAATAAGTGATTAGATCATATATTAATACATTGAAAGCCATACATTTTGTTGATCATAAATGAAGTCCAGTCATTTCTATTTTGGATCCAAGATCATATGTGAAGCACTTCCGAAACCATGTCTAACATTCCTCGTTCTCTATTTCCACTACAGCCCAAGCAATTGGAAACATTTGATTGTTTCCATCCTTTCCAACAACGCACATCAAAATCCCACCCAAATATGTTTTTAAGAAACAATCATCTAAGCCTACCATGGGTCTACATCCCATCCTACTATCTTAAACATTTTTTTTAATCAAACACCCCCAGGGGTGGGGGGTTAGGCAGACCCCCAACCCGTATAAATTAAAAATAAAGTATCTTGTTTCGTACATGTGCCAAGCCCAAAAGTGGCTTGGCCCAAGAACAAACAGAACAAACTAACAAGGCCATACCCACAAACCAGGCCGTGCCAATAAATCAACGTAATGGAAGAAAAGTTAAGAGCAAACATGTGGGGAGGCCCTAAAGTGACCAAGCCCAAGGAAAAGAAACAGTACATCACGAAAAAATGGAAAAACCTAGAAAGCTCATCCATCCCTGTAGCGAAATCGGAAGTTGGGGAAACCCAACTGATCCATCCGTACCAGAGCCTTCACATATTGAGGCACTGACGTAACATCGAAGATAGCAAGGGCAGGGGTCTGGGCCTCCCTACCAGCAAGGAAATCAGCAACTCGGTTCCCCTCTCTAAAGATGTGGGTGAACCTAACCTCCATATGTCTAAGCATACTCCTGATCTGCGCCATGGGGTGACGCACCTCTGCCGACCCGAGCTGCCCATTCTTCATCATGGCCACAACAGCAGCCGAGTCCATCTCGATCCATACGCGGTGAGAGAAACGGCGGGCCAAAGTCAAACCTTGGAGAAGAGCCATGAGCTCCGCTTCAAAGCTTGACTTGGCACGGAGAGGGGTGCAGAAGGCGCTCAGGAGGCCGTCGTCTGGTCCCCGAACCACGCCCCCCCCGGCCACGGCTGACAAGTCTTCAGCCACGGAAGCATAGAAGGAGCCGTCCGTGTTCAGCTTAATCCAGTCACCATCAGGCAGACGCCACGATACCTGTGTAGATCGTAGGACCCGCGGACGCAGAATCGCTGGTGGCATGAGATCCACTAGCGGGGAGCTACCACGCCAATGTTGGGAGACAAGCTTCCCCGCCGCCACCAAAGAGCGTAGCTATCTTGTAATCTGCATGATAATGTGGGAAGAGCGGAAAGGAGCACCGTCGTGTTTGTTGATGTTCCTCTCCTTCCAGATGAACCAAAAAACCAAGCAAGGAATGATAAAGCTAATGTGAGTGGTGGGGGCCTTGTGATAGGCCGTCCACCAGAATCCTAGTCTATGTGCAATGGCAGTGCTCGTGTGCTCATGTGTGTGCAAAGCGGGAAACCAGGCCGCAAAATGATCCCACACGACTCTCGCCGACACATTAGACTGAAACAAATGGTCTATAGACTCAATGGAAGGAGACTGACAACAGAGACATCTGGACGCCAACGACACCCTTCTAGCCTGCATCTTACTGTCTACTGGGATTCTGTCCAGGAGGAGGCGCCAAAGGAAAACAGAGGTAGAGGGAGTAAGGCAATTATCCCAAACCTGAGCGAGCAGAGGGGCACGAGGCAGCTTGTGTCTGATCTGATCCCAAGCTGAGAACACCGTGAACCCGCCATGTTTGGTAAACGTCCATCTCATCACATCCCTTCCACCCACATCAATCGGAACGTCTCTGATGGCACCAATAATTTGCAGAGGCACACCAAAATTCCAATGCAAGGCAAGCAACCTATCTATATGCCACTTATTATCATGCCAGAAATGATGCACGGGGAACGGGGTAAGATTAGCATTTAGGCTGCAGTGGGATTTTAAGAGAGAGTCCCCCAGCCAGATGGCATCCCAAAAGCTAATATTACCCTGTCCTAAAGACCAATGCACATAAACAGAAGCAGCATGCGAAGCACGAAAGACACGGTGCCAAATAGGACTATCACGCTTAGAAAGACAAATAGAGAAAACACGAAAGGGGTGGATACAATATTTGCTCATGGTGAACTCGCCCAGAGAGAATCATGTGCTAAGAACCTCCACCAAAGCTTGAAACAGAAGGCTTGCATCATCTCGCCAAGACTTCGAATGCCCAGGCCTCCCTCATCCTTGGGGTGGCAGATCTGTCTCCAGCTTACCCACTGGGTTCTTGAATTCCCATCAACCTCCCCCCAGAGAAAGCGCACCATGATCATCTCTAGCTGGTGAAGCATGCCCTTAGTGGGCTCCATCACTTGAAGAATATGAAGAGGAATGGCAGCGAGGGTGTTTTTTATAAGAGTCAGCCTGCCTCCAAAGGAGAGCCGCCTGTGGGACCAGCCTTGCACTCTATCCATCATCTTCTGTCTAATGGGGAGGAGGAGGTCAGCTCTGCGGTAGCCCCGAAAAATAGGAACACCGAGGTAAGTGAACGGTAGAGTACCTTGCCGAAACCCCCTATCTCCTCCACCATCGCAGCCGAGTCCTCATGCTTATCAGAGAGGTAGAAGTTACTCTTCCCGTTATTGACAAGTTGACCAGAGACCGCCGAGTAATGGGACAGGCAGTCAATAAGGCGACTAATAGCCTCTCGCTTGGCCTGGGTGAAGATTAGAATATCATCAGCGTAGGAGAGGTGGGACACCGGAAACCCCTTCTTAAATCACCTATACTCCATACTTGGATTTCCAACAATCAACTTATCCAAACTCCTTGAAAGGTAGTCAGCTGCAATAACAAACAGGGACGGGGAAAGGGGATCACCTTGACGAAGACCTCTGGAGGAGCGGAAAAAGCCCGCAGCAGCCCCATTCGCTAGCACCGAGAACCAGCACTCAGACACGCAGCGCTGAACAAACCCCATCCATTTAGCCGGAAAGCCCATGGCCTGCAGCACCTGGAGCAGGAAGGGCCATTGGACCCGGTCATACGCCTTAGCCATGTCGAGCTTCAGAGCCAGGTTCGGGGCCGTGCCATTCCTTCCTAAGTCTTGGATCAACTCTTGGGCCAGCAGAACATTATCATTGAGCAAGCGCCCTCTAACAAAGCCGCTTTGGTTTGGAGCCAGGACCAAAGGAAGAAGAGGTGTCAGTCTGGAGGCCAAGAATTTGGTGATAATTTTGTTGGTGACATTGCAGAGGCTGATGGGTCTGTAGTCCCCCCAAACTTCCGGGTTTGCCTTCTTGGGAATAAGGACGATGGTAGTGGCCGTGAACCCTCTTGGCATGGAAGCCCCTGTGAAAAACTCCGCTACAACCCCCACAACATCGGACCCAACAGCTTCCCAACAAGACTGAAAGAAAGTCGACGAGAACCCATCAGGTCCAGCAGCGCTGTCACCACTGATGTCAAAAACAGCCTTCTTAACTTCATCTTCATTGGGAGTAGAACAGAGGCCCTCCGTATCCACAGTGTCGGGGAGTCTGCGGAGCATAGACATGTCCGATTGCTGCAGATCGTGACCATCAGAAGAGAGGAGGTTCTGGAAGAAGCTGACAGCCGATGCCCTGATGTCTTCCTCCTCAGTCAGGGACCTGTCCCCCTCTTGAATGACGTGGATGCGGGACCGGGCCCGTTTCTGCTTCACCCAACCCTGAAAGTATCGGGTGTTTCTTTCACCTTCAGCCACCCACCGGATAGCCGCTTTCTGACGCCAAAAATCTTCCTCCATCCTGGTCCTGATGACATATTCAGCCATGCGCTTGTTAAACTCTGCCCGGTGCTGAGGGGAGGGATCTGCCTCAAGATCCTGCTGAGCCTTAGAGACCGCCTCCTCGGCCTCCTTAATACTGGTGAAGATATCCCCGAACACTTCTTTGTTCCAGCTCTTGAGGAATCTTTTAACCTTGGCCATTTTGAGTTGCAGGTTGACCATCCCATGAGACCCGGTGCCGGGAGTCCAGATCCTCGAAATCTCCAAGAAGAAGGTATGGTGCCTGACCCACATATTTTGGAACCTAAAAGGCGACTTCGGCGTCTAAACGGAGAAGCGGTGTCTCACCAAAAGAGGAGCGTGATCTGAGGAGATGCGAGGGAGGTGAGTAACCCTAGTGGCTGCAAACGCAGAAGTCCAGGCCTCCCCCAAAAGGATTCTATCCAGCCGCTCAAACACTCCAGCCCTGGTCCAAGTAAAGATAGACCCATCAAAGCCGGGATCAAGAAGCTAACAGTCAGCGATAGCATCGGCAATGTCCATCATGTCGCGATGTCTGTCCACGGTGCTGCCTTGGCGCTACTATCTTGAACATTTTCAATAGTACCATCTACCCTATAAATATCAAACACATGTCCATTTCTGCTAGCCCCCAACCCACCTTCTTGAATATCACCATCTCATTTCCTACCATCCTCCACATTGACATGTATAACTCTAAGGAATGGAGTTAGGTGACCCATCATATCCATCATCTCTGAGTCTGACTTAATAATCCTAAAGGTATCCTCCCTAGGAACTTTATACCATTGGTTATTCCAACTAACAAATCAATGCTTTTCAACTATGTCTTTCAGGTCAAAAAAACCGAACATATCTCGATCATGATTCCTTGTCATCACACCATCACCACCTATATAACAATGTATATTCGATGGCTCATCAAAATTACCATCATAGTGTATAACCATATCAAATTTGTCCCTGTAAAAGAATGAAAATATAGATTAACATTGACCCAAAATATAGAATAGTATTCAATACACAAGCAGCAGTCAGAATGCTATTATAGTACAAACAAAAATTAATTGCAATCATATTTGAAGTGAGAGTACCACATGGAAATATTCGGAAATAGAGAGTTATTTTCTCATTAACAAACAAAGAATTAAAAATGAAATCTCCAATTCAGAATATGCATTTCAAAACACAACATTTCAGAATTTAAAACACTAAGACAAAAACCAAATCTGTACAAATCTTAACAAAACACAACTTCGAAACCCGTTGACTAACCATCACAAAGACAAACATTTCGACCCAACAAAATTGAAGCAAATCGACCCACCAATTTCGACCCAATCCAAAATTTCTAAACCCTATGAAGCAAATCTGAACCATTTGGTAAAGGCGTGCATTTCGCAAACACAAAACAATGGCGACAAAATATTTGATTTGCAGAACCCTAAGTAAAAAATTTCGACCCAACCCAACTCAATTTGCACATGCGTAAGCAAAAAAATTAAAATATATTTCACACAAAACACTGTCTAAACAATAAATTATCCATCCTAAGCACAAATCGACAAAATGGAAAGCAATGAAACATGGAACATACCGATTTCGGCTCGACATTTTGGACCACCGGAACCACCACTTGTCGATGGGCCTTTCTTTATTGATGCTGAAGACGACACCTCGACCAAAGCATAAGAAAATGGATGAATTTCAGGAAAGGTTTAGGAAAGAAAAATGATGTTGTTCTTTTTTGCAGATGGAGTCGTCTGCTGAAAAAATTGGATCCCAAATTGAAGACATTTCATCCATCCAAAATGATGTCATTCTCTTCAAGAGAAACAACACTGTTTTGTGTCGATGTATTAATGTCTTCATTTTTTCCACCTAGTCATTCTACATTGATTGACACGTCCTTATTTTTAATGCAGGTAGGCGACGCACCAATATATTAAGACACGTAGGACGTCGAAATTTTTGACCATGGGACAATCATGAAAACTATGAAAGTTATGATATTTTCGGCTAGTTTTGAAACTTGTGGGACTGACCAACTTTCGTAAATTTTCCGACAATTTTCCCTTAATAATTACTGGGAATTAAATTTTGAAGCGAAAATCAAAATTCATTGCATGCTTAAGAAAACAAACTAGCTAGAGTCTGTTATACTAACATTAACCTAATATCCAAATATAATTTTATAAGTAAAGCGTACTAACTATATCAATATATATATATATAGTCGCATTAGGTTGAAACTCTCTCTTATTTCAGAACTAAGACTGATTATCATCCATTGTATCTGATAATCTAAGGCCGAGATTTAAGGAAAACACAAATCATCATAGTTTTTTCAACAATTCATCATAAGGGTATTTGTGGACACGAAAAAAAACTAGTAATATTCGTGAAGATATTTATATACACCTACATGGTATGCTTTATGGAATCAGTATATATATACTTACACTGATCAGTATATAGGTTTCTGAAAATCAGTATAAAGATATATTCTTTAAAAAGCAATAATTATGGAATCATGCGGATTTTATGCCTTTAAACTGAAGATCAACCACTTTCTATCTCCTAAGATACATCAAAACATTAAATTTTACACTATTCTTTCGATTTAAATTATTTTTTCATTTATATTAAATTAAAGGTAATTTTATGAGGATTCTAACGAAATCTTAATTGCATATGTTTGCATCCGAAAAATACAAAAATAATAACAATCAGCATATATAATATGGTATGCTACTTATTAGATAACACTATACTGTTTCTTGGATCACAAATAACAATCAGCATATATAATACGCTATACCACTTCTTAGATAACATTATACTGCTTCTTGGATAACACTATACTGTTTTCTTGGATAACAAATAACAATCAGCATATATATATATATATATATATATAGGATTGTAATCAAATGAGAACTCTCATCTACCATGAGAACTAAGACCAATTATTAACCATTGATATTTATAATCTAATGGCTTATATTGTGCCACATGTCATAATAAAATAATCAAAAAAATATACGAATTTCCTTTTTTAATTCGGCCAAGGACATTTGTGTAAATATACAAAATTGCCGTTTTATACTATCCCTAAATTCAAGGGATTTCCTTTCGTGCTACTACATTAAATG
>JAYDZE010123922.1:0-23302 GCA_034509125.1 Monilaria moniliformis
AATTGAGAAAATGTCAAAAGTTATGATTTTATGTTCCAGTTTCAAAAGTTATGAGATTGACCAGAAGTCAACGAAAAGTTATGATTTAAATCGCAATTATCCCTACTATTTATTATGTGTTTTATCTTCAAAATCACTACCTTCAAAATTTATCAATATTATTAATTTTTAATACATATCAATTTTACTATTAGATTATAATAATAAAAATTTGAAACTCTAAATTGATTAAAGCATGCGAACTCAAGATACATGTTTGAGCAAATATTTTCAATTATTTTGTCACCTCATCTTTGCTTCGAAAATTGAAACTATGGTCAGATAGCATAAACCATGAGCCTCATAATCATTCGATCAAATTTTATTTGCAAAAGTCCTCCATTGTATTTGCTCCTACCATATGTTTGATACACATTGAAAATGTAGGATTTAACAGATAAGCATTTAAAGTTTATATATATTTAAATATTGTGTCACAATTTGAAATAGATATTGATATTGACCTACAATTTAATAACCGACTATTAACAAGCTTGGAATATATAGTGATATTAACCCAAGATTTAATCGAGCCGACTATTATGAAATTTAAAATTGATCCAATCTTTAACTTTGGTATGAAACATATTCAAAATTAACGAATTTAATCGAAGGTTTTATATGCTTGGGCCTTAACGAGGAAGGTTTTTTAGTAGATTTACCAGTTTTTGATGTTGTTACATGACTTTCAGTACCAATAGACTTAGGGCTCTTTTGATAATAATGGTAGAATAAAATGAGATAATTAAAGCAAGGCTGACCTTAAGATAAGAATGAAGATAGAGATCAAGATAAGAATTTAAAATGTTGTTTGATTAATAAAATAAGAATCAAGATAAAAATGAATGATGTATTTGGTTGAGTAGATTATACTATGGATAAAGTGTAAAATGTCATCTTTACTCTTTCAAAAATATGAATATATTTTTAATGTTAATAATTAATAATTATCCTAATTCTTAACTTACAACTAAATTATTAATTTATTAATTAATATTTGTTGATTAACTGAATAAATCATGTTTGTACAAAAATATGTAATGATTTAATTATTATTTATTGTAATTATTTAAACTAAATTGAGAATTAGTACATGTAAAATTAATAATTAATTATTAATCAAAGTTAATTATATTAACTAATTTATGAACCCAAATTTGTGATTAATTATTAACCAAAATCGAGGTGTTTTTAAGATAAATGTTTGCTTGGTATTAATCTTAACCATGTTGCATCAACTATTAATCAAAATTAATTATCAACCAAATCGATGATTAATTAATGAAAGATTTAGTAGATTAATTAATGAAATTTGAACAGTCATTTCATCTTCTTCGTGCACGGCAATCCATTTCCAGTAGCCCATTTCCATCAAGAATTCGGAGCAGTCACACATGTGAAAATCTCACAAAATCAAAACCTCAAATCGGACCTCACAAAACTCCAAATCGGACCCACAATGAATCAAACCAGAAACTCACAATGAACCAAACAAGAAACACCCACAAGCCTCACAAAAAAAGGAAAGCAAACAGGCTCAGACTTCCGGCAAAATCAAAATAGAGAGGGAGGAGGCACCGCGCCATGGCTGCAAACTGTGGGTTCGCCCCGCCAAGGTGCGGTGACCGTCCTTCTCCTTCGAACAAGAAACACGGTCATCACAGCATAAATCGAAGCCCACCACAATACCATACCAAGCCCACAATGAATCAAACCATAAACACCCACAAGCCTCACGACAAAAGAAGGAACCGCATGGGGAGTAGGCACCACCATAGCTACAAACCGTGGGTCTGCCCCACCAAAGTTCGGCGACCGACGTTCTCTTTCTAACAAGAAAGACGGCGACCACCGCCTAAATCGAAGCCCTTGTAAGTTGGGCTGACATTTTTGTGCGACAGAGAGAGAGGTCAAACAGTGGGGGTGTGGAATGAGAAGAGACTAAGGGTAGCAGGGGAAAAAAGGAGCCATCGAGATAACTTAACCGAGGGGAGAGTCAGTTAGGTAATGAGGGTATAACATGATAGAACAATGCTCGAACCTATGTCCTTGTGCTGCTCGTGCATCCGCCTTTCTTTGGATTTGACCTGACAGGCTCGTCTGTCAAATATGCACATCAACTTAGAACCATGCTTAAACAATATTTAAACTATGTAATTGAGTTGTTCTTAATTCCATTCCCATTCACTCTTCAATATCCAGTTGTAATATATATATTAGTCTTCTGGCTGCGTTATTTAACTAAGTTAATTTCTCTTCTAAATTCATGTGATCTAAAAGTGAAAAATATTATAGTAGAAGTCTTGTATGAAGATGGGGGTTCCATGGTTGCCAACCTGCGGTTTATTATTCTATACTGATAAGAATATAATTAAAAATAAAATATCTGTCGTCTTTAATTAATTAGGCAGAGCCTTTTTTATTCATCGTGGCCAATTTAGTTATATTATTCTCTCTGTTTCTACTTCAGCACTTTAGCTTCATTAATTAAGTCCCGTCGGAGCCGCGTGAGACTTTCTCTCTCTAGGAAATTTTCTCTCTCGAAAAACCTAGAGTCGGCGCCTCCATCTTCACCAACTCTTCACCTTCAATCTCCAAACATCAATCCTTCATCCATCATCTTGAAGAAACATTGACGGATTCATATTCCTCTTGTGATTAAGTACTGATCGATTGGAGTTTTCCCCGATTCACCACGACGGTGCATTGGTTTGAAAGTTGCCGCTACACCTTCTATGCTTGAAAGACCATTTCCGGCCAACTCACGGTAAGGAAAGCTCACCACGTTTGAAGGCTGCCGTTTCTGACCAACTCGGCGGTTTCTCTACGTTTGAACTCCCCTATCTCACTGTTGACGGACTGCTTTTGAGCCGGCGACTACATCCCATTTACGGCGGTTACTGTTCCATTAGTGACGATCACTTTCCCAGCCAGATCCGACACCTCTCTTCAAAGGACGGTTTTACTACTTAACTTTGTTCTCTTTGCTTGATTGAATCCCTTTCTTGCATTAAGTTTATCGCGTGTTCTTGTTCTTTGTTATCATCTTTTTCTACATCCGTTTAAGTGCATCTTTGTGATTATCTTTCGGACTGTGCTTTGTTCTCCTATCCTACCACCAACGGTTCGTTTTTCCTTGATTATGTTGTGGTTTTCCCTTCCCAAATATCGGCTGTGTCAGCCACTGTGCCATTTAACTTAAAGCTTAATCTTGATTTGAGTTTGGTTTAATTGGCGTTTGTTGAATTTAAATCCTTTGTACCGTGGTGCTTTGTTGCTCTCTTGTGTTTATACGAAGTTGTTGCTTGTCTTGTTCTCATCTTCCTTTCCGTTTTTGCGTGGAGTTTCTCGCACTCGGCTTCTCTTGTCACGCCGTTGCTTTCACTGGTACTTTTCTCCCTTGCTACTCTCATTGCAGGATTGAATGGCTAAGAAAAAGCATCGGAAGCAGCCCTCAAAGGTTGCCGGTCAAGAGGTGTCCCCGGGAACTACCTCTCAATCAATGGAACATGAAGTTGGGGACAAATCAAAGCAGCAACAAATTGATACCACAAGGAAAACTCATGTTCACCGCCAACAAGGCAGAATTGTTTTGTATTGTGATGACTCCGACTATGAGGAGAACGTGCAAAATGAAGGGGCCGAAACCGAAACCGGAGCCGGAGTCGGGGCCGGGGTCGGGGCCGAAACCGTGGTCGAGGACGGGGCCGGGGCCAGGATCGGAGCTGAGGCCGGGGCCGAGGCAAATCATGAGCAACACCATGACTATGCCTCTGGATTCGGCCAAAACTCAATTGCCCCGCATTCACACTCGGACCTTGAAAGACATAGGATTGAAATCATAAGATCTATGCACCCGATGAGAAACGAAATTGTGGCCGAATCCGATGATATCCAACTTGACACAGGACAATCATCTTTCCAAGGGATGTGCTGTGATCAACCAACCTACTCCCCATGGCTTGTGAACAATGGAAATTTCTTGCAACCAAAGAAGCCCCTCAAAACTGACCTTATCTTGCCCCGGCTTCAAATTTTCGTGGAGAATGATATCCTACTGCTTGATGAATCAGATTATATGCTGGTATCTATTGGTTGGGGTTTCTCACTACTTGGCTTTTTTGTTGCCAGGTTTCCCGGCAAGGATGCCGTCAACAATCTTGCCAAGAGATGGACCTTCCCAACACATGTCTCTTTCCATCCAAAAGGATGGATCATCTTTAGATTTGAAATTGAGGAGCATGCGAATGCCGTGCTCAAGGGGAGGGGGGCGTACTCAGTGTTCGGAATACAACTTGCCCTCTCCCACCTCCCTCCGGACTTTAGATCTGACTCTACCCCGGAGCTGCAGTTCAAAGTGTGGGCTACCTTGCCCAACCTGCCCCTTGAATTATGGAACGCATCCGCCATCTCCAAGATTGCATCGGTGGTGGGAACGCCATTGGAGGTTGATTCCAACACACTATCTAAGCACTATCTTGCGGGTCTGCGGGTCCTTATCATGGTTGATGCGAAAAGTAAACCAATGGATGCCATCAAATTACAACTACATAATGGTATCACCTTCTCCCAACCAATCATCCTTGACTTCTTTCCTTTTGTTTGTACTCAATGCCAGTGTGCAGGGCACCTTGCCTCCTCATGCCGCTCATTGCGTCGCACTAACACCGGGACAAGGGCTCCTCCTCGTAACCATGCCGAGACCAATGTAGGAGATGGCGATTGGCAAGTTGCGCACAATCGGAAGAATAGGAACGGACGCTCTCGCTCCCGGAGGCCTCCAAACCGTGCCCACTCGAGAGCACCAAGCAGAGCCCCTCCAAGGAGCAAATCGAGACCTCCCAAGCAGCAATGGCAGCCCATTACTCGTGATCATTCGACTGCTACCATACATCGGAATAAGGATAATCAACATCTTAATAACACCCACATTTATTTTGATTCACCTATTCCCGAGCAAAGTGAAATTAATATTGCTAACTTATTGGATGACTTTGAGCAGAATGATAGAGCTATTAATGCACACAACATTAATGCGCCCGGACATCAACACTCACAAGTGGAAATACCGGTCAATAGTCCAATAACTACTCAAATTCAAATGCTAACGGCTCGCTGCATTCCACCACCTGTCCGAGCCAACTTCACGGTGCTTCAACGACTCAACTCCACGGATACATTACCTACGGATTGTATACCAACTAGTGTCGTAAGTGATACTTATGACAAGGACAAGGAGCCCTCAATGGCGGCTACTTCGGTTAATGATGTGCAAGATAAACTTGGAACCATTACATATGTCAATGCTCTTGCTTCTCCTCCTAACAGAGGTGTGACTACATGAGGTAACAAGAACCTCAATGGACATACTTATGAAACAACGACATTGAACCCAAGGAATGCTCTTCCAAAGAAGAAAACTGCCTTGGTCATTCCCCCTAGAGCTGGTGCTAGTAGGGCGTTGGGACAAACCAAACAAAAGAAGTGTCAATGATCATTGCAAACTGGAACATAAGGGGTATGCAGCAAAACCCCAAGAAGAAAGCTGCTCTTGCGCTAGTTGGTAAGTACAAAATTGACATTTTTGGAATCCTTGAATCCAAGTTTACAGCCACAAGCTTTGGTAAGTTCTCTTCCTCTTTTCTTCTTGGCTGGAAGTTTGCGCATAATTTCGATATTGTTGATAACAGACGTATCTTACTATGTTGGAATCATACTACCGTTGAGATCAATATCACTTCAATAGAAGCACAAGTAATTCATGCCTTTGTTACTTGTCGTATTACTGGTAATAGTTTCCATTTTGCTCTTTGCTACGGTTTTTACACTAACTAACATCACATGGATCTTTGGGATAGTCTTATTTTGAATGTCCCCTTGGATGCCCCTGCCTTTGTTTGTGGTGATTTTAACTGTGTGCAGGATCCTTCGGAACGTGTTGGTAAGCTCACTCCCAAGGAAAGTGAGATTGCCGACTTTGTGTACACCACAACCTACCTCACCCTCCAAGATGCCCCATCTATGGGTTGCTTCTTTACATGGGCATGTAATGATAACTTTTCAAAAATTAATCGGACACTTATTAATGCTTTGTGGTTGGAGAACAACCTGTTTTGTAGGACTGAATTCCTGCCGAGGGGAATTACTTCGGACCACTCAGCTTGCATCTCAACACTTTTTCAACCGGTCGAAGCCTTCAAAAGAGACTTTCGTTTTTGTAATAATTGGATTGAGCACCCCTCTTTCCGTAACTCACTCAAGGAGCATTGGACGAAAACCAATACCATTGGTGGCAAGCAAGAGCAATTAGCAATGAAACTCCATACCCTTCGACCCATACTGAGGCTTATTAACAAGACTCACTACATCAACATCTCCAAAAGGGCAGCTATGGCTCGCACACGATTCGATGAAGCTCAACGCCAATGTGACCGAGACCCGCTCAACCATAACCTTAAGGAAGCTGAGCTTGATGCGAGGAAATTGTGTCAATACCTGGACATTTGTGAAATGAACTTTCTGGCGCAACGAGCCAAAGCCAAACACATCACTCTCTCCGATAAAAGTACCAAATATTTCCACTCCCTTATGAAACGCAAAACAATTCGTAACACCATTTCTTTTATTCGCAGAGAGAATGGATAAATTACCGGATATGTCAAGGCAACTGTGGCGGACTTCATCCAATACTACTCGGACCTCTTTGGAAAAAGGATCTCCCGCACTCCGGTTGACTGGAATGTTTTGGGGGCCGGCTATAGGCTATCCTCAGAGGACCAAATGAACCTTATCTGCCCCGTATCCAAGGAGGAGATCAGGATTGCCCTATTTGATATAGGGGATGAAAAGGCCCCAGGACCCGATGGTTTTACCTCGCCGTTTTTCAAAAAGAATTGGGACATTGTGAAAGACGATGTGATTGCCTCGGTGGATGAATTCTTCTCCAAGGGAGTCATCCTCCGAAAGCTCAACCATATTGTTGTTTCACTTATCCCAAAAACTACTCATGACCCCGGAGTCTCGGATTTTAGACCAATTGCGTGTACTAATGTAATTTACAAGATTATCATGAAAGTGCTAACATCCCGAATGGCGTCCCTTTTGCAGGAACTAATCTCCCCTGCTCAATCGGCCTTCATTAAAGGGAGAAGCATCATGGATAATTTCTTCACCACACAAGAACTAATCAGGACATATGATTGGAAAAGTGGTATCATTGCTCGATGCATGGTGAAAATTGACCTACGAAAGGCCTATGATTGCATCTCCTGGGACTTCCTTAGAGATGTGTTATACGGACTTAACTTTCACCCATGCTTCATTAATTGGATCCTTACTTGCGTTACATCGGCTACATTCTCCATCACCATTAATGGGGGTAGCCACGGGTTTGTTAGGGGGCAAAGGGGCCTTCGACAAGGCGACCCGATGTCTCCAACTCTTTTCCTCTTTTATATGGAATATCTTTTTCGGCTTATCCATGCTCGTACTATTGATTCAAATTTCTTTCATCACCCCAAGTGCACTAGTACTAATCTCACGCACTTGGCGTTTGCAGATGATCTCCTTCTTTTTAGAATAGGTGATCCAGATTCCATGCGTATCCTCCGCGATGCTTTGGATAATTTTACCGCGATCTCTGGGCTTACAATTAATAAAACTAAGTCGCACATCTTCTTCGGGGGTGTTCGCCCATTTGAGAAGAAATTGATTATTGACTTGTTTGGATTTCCCGAATGAACCCTTCCAGTCAAATACCTTGGGCTACCCCTTGCATCAAAATCTCTCACTTTCCCGGACTACGCCCCTCTCCTTGCTCAAATTTCTAACTTTATTCAGAGGTGGTCTAACTCAAATCTTTCCCGTGCAGGACGATTGGAACTAATCCGATCGGTCCTACAAGGTATTGAATGCTACTGGCTTCAAGCTCATCCCCTGCCGGGCACTATTATCGACAGGATCACGAAGATGTTGCGGAAATTTCTTTGGAGGGACACTCAATGTCCAGTTTCTTGGAAAACAGTTTGCCTTCCGCGGGACGAAGGTGGTCTGGGTCTTCGTGACTTGGCTGTTTGGAACAAGGCCCATTCAAAGACTTTGTGGAATATACATTCTAAAACAGACTCCATTTGGATCAAATGGATCCATACTGAATATCTCCAAGGACAAGACATTTGGGAGTTCCCCTTAGCCCGACGAGATGCTCCTCATATTTCAAATATTTTTTGCATCCGTGATCAATTAATTTCTGATTGTAATGGCAATTGCAATGAAGCTAAAGCTAAACTTGCCACTTGGTTTGCAGGAAAAGGGACTTCCGAGGCATATCAGCACTTCAGGACCAAAGGCGAGAAGAAATTCTGGCACAAGGCCGTGTGGCGCTCCTACATCCCTCCCAAGTTCTATGTGACCCTTTGACTTGCAATACAAGGGAGGCTGAAAACTTTCGACCGTCTCAAACACTCGGACATCGCTCGTGGATGCGTGCTTTGTGAGAGTGCGGACGAGACCCACGACCACTTATTCTTCAAATGCGAGAAATCTTTGAGTGTGTGGTCGGACATTTGTTCGTGGCTACGTTGCAGGAATCGGATGACCACTATTCCCAGTGCAATCCGACGATTCCAAAATGACAAGGCTGGTTCAGGTATATCCGAAAAGCGAAATGGATAGCCCTTGGTGCTACCATCCAATACTTGTGGCAGACGCGTAATCTCAAATACATTGAAAAGAAACCATTTGAAGCAAGCCACGTGATTAAGGAAATCAAACTTGATGTTTATCGAGTCCTCTATTCTCTCTTCCCGGCCGATGTTGTGATGTCCCATATGGACATGAACACTAGCTAGGATTGTTGTTTTCCTTTTCCTTTCTTTTCCCGGCACTTGCTGGGCCCCGATTGTATAACTCTATCAATAAAGTATTTCCTTTCGGGTGTGTGGAGGGACCGCGCTAGGCACAACCGAGGCGGTGCACCTCTTTCTCTTTCTCCCCTAGGACCGACATAGGCACGAGGATAGACCACAGTACCTCTGGTCACGGGAGTGGACTATCCAAGTGCATATGATTGGTTCTTTATGGGTGTGTTTTTATTTCTCGTTTTGTCCAAGTCTTTTCAAAGCCTACATATTTTGGCTTTGTTTTCCCTTTTTTCGCCTTTGAGCCGTTGTACCCCCTGGCCCTATACCAGGTTCTCGTGTCTATACCTTTCTTTTTAATTTATGAATTAACTTTTCTGCTAATTAAGTCCCGTCGTAGCTCGCACTTATATTACATATTTCGGTTGATATTATTTTGTTTATACGAAGAAGCACTATCGATAGTTAGGACAAATGTTTCTATGAAGGAGATACATTAACTTGATTTAGTTAAAACACATGACATTAACTTGATTTAGTTAAAACACATGACACTAGTTGTGTCGACATTATTTGAGCTGTTTCTTAGCAAGACTCAACACCTCACACAGTAACACGCACTATAGTAGAACAACCCTCCTATAGAAAAGAAAACTTCCCTTCTTAGAGAGCCACAACACTCAAAACCAAACACTAATCTCGTCTCAAACATCAACATAACTAACATGCACACGTGCATAAATAGGAGATGAGACAACGTTTGCAGCACTAGCCTAGACAAATGCAGTACTTCCCTTTAGGCCCGGTTGCGCATGTTGCACTAGCATACTTTCCCTGCAACACTTTCTTGCATGCAGCGATACATTCCGGCAGTGTGCAAGGGTTGAGATCTATGCCAATTGCACACTCCACAATTTTGGGAGCCAGCACTAGAAACACCATTATTATTGCTACAACAATCATGTTATTATTTTTGTAAGCCATAATAGGTAAAGAAAGATAGGGTCTATTTTGGGTAGGTGGGGGCAGATGTTTTGTTGTAGAAATATCGACAAGCAACTCGGGTGTATTTATAGAGGTAGAGAGTCGTGATGAGTCATGTAAAGTTTGGTGAAATTTTTCATGTTTCATTATGCGAAATCTAAGTGGTGCACATATACCAATCCAATTCGAGGATTTCTCCACCACACGTCACGTATTTAATTATTTACAAGATAGTTTAAGTGAGTGTGTGTGTGTGTGTTAAATAATCTAATTTATATGCTTCAAATGCTTTTTGGAGTGTAACGGTCATCAAACTTCATCACTGACGACCCACGCAGCCTCACTGGTGATCCTACTGGTCCAATTCTATGTTCCGTAATTCTATCATTTTAATGATACTTATTGTAATTTTTTTACTATATAATTAATACTTATTGTAAATGGTAAAAGATCCTGATAAAATCTAAATACAATGTTACACGCACTATTTCCATAATTTTATCCACATGGACAATTTTAAAATTTATATATATTTGGCTAGAATAAAATGTTGCCTCTTCTTATAACTACATATATATTATTAATGTGAAAATTTACAATTCTCAGATATTAGCTCAACATACGGTTAGAATGCTCTCTTTTGTATATAGGTACATAGTTCGAAAATAGTTGAGAGCATCAGCCTTTAATTCCTAATTAAAGTTAAACCTTCTTACCTAATAAATACATATTAATAAATAAATAATATACACAATCTTAGGTACATTTGGTGGGATCTTCCTTTCTACATCTTTGTCTAAGTAACAGAAATGGCTTACTTTATTTTTTTATTTTCTTTAACTTTTTCTTTAACGCGAGGAAATGGTCCGGTGATATATTCCTAACTAAAGTTAATCTTATTATTTAATTAATATTACGCATTAACGAATACAGTCTTTTATAATGATTTTATACAAATAAAGAAATATAAAAAAATTAAAAATGGAATATGATTAACTATATATCAATGATAATTATTTTAAGTTAACTCTCTTGAGTTGGCTTAATTTAAGTTCAAACTAATAAATGTTATGCATATAAAGTAAGAAAAATGTTATGCTATATATCATTCTTGAGCACTGCTCTCGTTTAGTTCACATTAGCATTTTTTAATTGTTCATTTGATTCTAACAGTTTAAAAATAATTATTGATGTCATTTATTTTACAAATAACATAAAATCATAGTTCAATTCTTTTTATTTTTTTATTTTAAGTTAAAGAGAATGAACAACTTAAACTTTGATATTTATGTTATTTGTAAAATCAACAACGTCAATAATAATATTTGAGGTATTAAAATCAAAACAAATGTATTAAACAAACAAAATAATATTAACATGGAATAAATAAGAACGATGCTCACGGATAATGCTTATATTATGTAGCATAACATTCATCAGTATAGTAAACTCGTTGGCCTCTTAGATTTAGACACCTCTAGCAAAAATCATTGTTAATTGAGGAACTAAATCTAATTGTTTATAATAGTCTTGTCTATAATTAGTGAATTTGCTTATATTTGGAATTGATCACTACCCATTAATTAGTTATTTTATAAACATACCTTATTAATATTAGACTACTATTACACATTATCGAACAATTGATGACTATTTTACTATGATTTGTAATTGGTCACTACCTCACTGCGTCTAGTGATTCCACGTCCGTAACGATGATGCATTTGATTGGACACCAATCTCATCCTATGATTAATTTTTCATTTGTTTGTTCTTTTACAATTAAAGCAAGATTTAGTAAAGTTAAAAATGGATGTTGGGCAGAAAAGCATATCGTTTTATATTTTGTTGGCACCAAACTTTTAAGGTTTGCGAATTAGAGAACAACAATTGCCGGCGGCCTTTCCACGCGTTGGAGTTCGATACTACTCCGTTGTATCCGCGAAGGGATTCCAAGATATGTGTTCTGAGCACTAAACTACGCCAAGATCCTCTAGTATCTCATCAGATTATTTAATATTTCTATATAGATAGATAGGTTCCTAAATATATTTAATAAGCATTTCTAGAAGGGAAAATGACATATTATAGCCTATTCCCTCCAATTATTAGAGGAGATATACTCTAGTGTATCTCTCCTAATTAAATTACAATTATAACTAATAAATTTTAATTATGGATTAATAAATTTATTTGGGGAATGATAAAACTTAGTTGAGATGGATGCATCGTATATTTGGACGTTGATAAAGTTTTTGCACATTATGGTTAATTCACATTCACTTCAAATGGGGTGCCAAATTGGTAAACTCCTGGTTAGGGACAGATCGAGCTCTTCAACTAAGTAGATGACATCCAACGGAACAATTTTGTACCATTTTTGATACTCGAGGCCGACGAGTGTTAGGAAATTAAACACAACAAATACAAAAGGCAAGAAAATACACAATAATTGGTTATCCAATCTTCACGAGACTACGTCTGAGGTGTTGCCAAGCATGATCTTTTCACTAGAAAACTTTTGGTAAAAATATTAGGCACTCTACAATCATAATAAAGAGAGAAACCCCTAATAAATATATCATGACTTGATTAAAATTACTGCAAATTCATAAATTCAAATTCTAATTGTATCAGATTTCATAACCCTGCTATTGATGAGGGCCAATAAGCCCTTCACCAATCCAACACAGCAACTTTGTACCATTTGTAACACTATAGAGGTCAACGAGGATGAGTTCCCATAGCAATACGAGTACTTGAGCGTGACCAGTCATAAATTTACTAATTAAGTTCACTTGATTTGATAAAGGAGTCCTTAATTTGTCTAAAAACTTCTCAATTTCTTTACCCATTCGATATTGGACATTATAATTAATTAAAATATGTGCGCAATATAGATTTTTGACTTACTATATATGGTGAGAAAATTGTAATAGGCGTAAAGGTGTAACATGAAATTGGTTCAATATAACCACAAATATTGTAGTTAATTTACCAGTAAATTTCTTTTTCCTTTTAAATAAAATTTTATCAATGTAGAAGTTTTGTCAGACGGTTGATGATTAATAAAGTAGATCTCAATCCTAAGCTCAAGAAAGATTGAATAGAGGGGAATTAGCTAGTGTGAAAGGTTATATGCCGATATAATATTGAGCTCCAAATTATGTTCTTCGTCAATCGTCACACACTCACTTAGTCATGTAACTACGGACCAATCCCAAAAAGGGGAGTTGGAACTTTTTTTTGGAACCAGTTTCTCTTTCAGATATTATCTACGTGTCAAATATATATGATATATTCAAATCAGTGTTACTAAATAAAAAAATATAAAAAATAAATTAAAATCAGCGCTATCTGAGTATTGATGTCCAACAAAGTAAAGATATCATGCAAATTCGACCCCTAGCCGTTCTTGCTGCCCAAATTCCTATTTTATGGCACCGATAGCAAATATTTTTCACTCTGATTATAAACATGATTAACATGAGCCCAGGGGAAGAATGTGAAGCATCGTTTGGTTTCCCTGCAACCAAATGTCACGATGTTTATGAATTTTAGACACATAAAAAATTCTTATATATAAGCACCGAACTAATATATCTTTGTATAATTTATAATTTATTTGATAGTTTTTCCTAACTAAAAATCATATGCACCAGTACTAATCTATGTATGATTATGCACCAGTACCAATCTATGTATGATTATGATTTTTGTACAAAAAATCTTTATTTCGATGCAAATAAATTAGTACCATTCATTTAATCAAGATTCATATAGGGGAGTTTGGTTTGGTGGATGAGATAAGATATTTGATTATTTGCATTATTTGGTATTGTGCTTGGATTGATTGATTGTTATGTTGGATAAATTGAAGGATTATGACTAAAATGCCAAAAAAATAGAAAAAAAGAGAAGATATTTTTATAATTGTGCAAAAATGTATAAATTGAGGACATAGAAAATCAATAATAATTTTTGTGGGGACATTTTTGAAAATTTTGTATTATAAATTGGAGGCTGATTAAATAATCAAGCTACATTTGTGGTGATAAAATAACAATTCAATTGGATGATTAGATACTGGCAAACCTATCTATCAAGAGCCTAGTTATGCAAACCACATTTGATTAAGTTGGATTATTTTATCAATCATATCTTATCACTCATGTCTATGGGCAATTTCTAGTAGATAACCCATATTCGTGTATATACAAACCAAACATTTGATTAAGTTGGATTATTTTATCAATCATATCTCATCACTCATGTCTATGGACAATTTCTACTAGATAACCCATATTCGTGTATATACACATATAATCTTTTAGGTAAAAAATATTATTGTAATATAACCTGATTTTCCAAGTATAAAATTGAACTCGAAATCTACAAGCACAATAACGGAGAACAATTAATAATATTGTCCTAAAATTGTTTTCACAAAGTTTTAATTCCTATACATTGAAAACAATGGGCCTAAACCCACTCAATTTCGTAAATTCAACGCCAAAGCACTCAATTTCCAGAAGTGAGGAACGTTCAATTTCGACAAAATGAAGAGCATGAACAATATATATCAATATACTGAGACATATAATGACAGTATATATAATGAAAACTATGAAACCTTACCTTAAATTCGAGGGTATATATCAAACTCGAAAGTTCCCTAAAATTCGAGGTTATTTTTTGGATCGAAATTATTTCCAAACGAGAAATTAAATCAGCTATCACAAAAACTTTTGTCCTTGTGGCCTCAATATCCAGTTGAAAAATAATATAGGGAAGGGCATTTTTGTCCTTCACCACATGAAATGGCTAAATAAAGTTAAGGGAACTATATTTATAATTAGATGGCTAATTAATTTTATTTTATTTGCTACGTTCAAATTTTAGCAAAAAGTTTCTAATGTGCTATATACACAATTTCCGTGATGGCCTCCATTTTCTCTCCCACCCTAAAACAAGTGGTTGAGCTGCCTATTAATTCCTTCCTTTGAACTTTTCAAGTCAATCTTTAGCTGCCCATCTCCTTCTTTTCAGCTCTAATTTCCATTAATTAGATTACCTACTAAATTCTAATTAATGCACTAAAACAAACAGGCAACATTCCAGCTTCAAAATCCAAAATTTCACACCCTACTGAATCAGTGACACTTTAATTAGTTATGGCATTGCTGCAAAACGCCGCGGTGCCCTTCAATCAAGACTCGTTCATCAGCTTAGAAAAAGATGATGGTCTCGATGTACGTAGACGTGTTGGTTTTGGTGGTGGATGGAAGTTGACGAGAAGAAATCTGCAGCTGCTAAACTCTAGCACGAACACGAATGTGGACACAATAAACGGGAAGAAAGTGAATGGAGTGTGTGTGCATCGGAATACAAATTTGATGAGTCATGAGTTTCTGTTTGGGAGATTTGTGGAGGATCGATTTGTGTTCAGGCAGGCATTTGTGATTAGGTCTTATGAGATTGGACCTGATAAAACTGCCACCATGGAAACCCTCATGAATCTTCTTCAGGTGAATTTCGTTTTTTTTTTTTTACTTCATTTTTTGTTGTTGTAAGTAGTGATGGAGTCTGAATTGATTTTAACTAGGCTAGCTGGAAGCTATAATGTTGTTAATTTGCATGTTAATTAAAGTAATAATTTCGTGGAGCTTGAATCATATATACTGCAAAATGAACTGTCATTTTATCCCTCGAGATCATCTATGACACAAATTTGGTACAACACCTTCGATTTTAGTTTTTGTGTTTTAGTTTAATTTTGAATTATTGGTTAATATTGATTATGTTATGCATGCCCAATTAGGGTGTATGGTTGTTTTTTAGTTTTAAATTTTTTAAGGGTTTATTACTTCATAATTAATTAACAAATAAATATTAAATGGAAGATAAGGGCATTAAAAGTTTCTAAAACAAAATATTAAATGATTTTAATTCCAGAAAGAAAATAGAAGTAGTAATATTTGTTAAAGTTGAGTTTTGGTATTGATATTGATATGTCGCAGGAAACAGCATTGAATCATGTGGCGAACTCTGGAGTGGCTGGAGGCGGGTTTGGAGCGACCCGGGAGATGAGCCTTAGGAAACTTATTTGGGTCGTCACCCGCATCCATGTTCAAATCGACAAATATAGCTCATGGTAACTGTACTTTATTTATTACTTTCCATTTAAATGAATTCCCCTCCCCCTTTTTAGTTGAACCAACATCATTATTCAGTATTAGTTACCTAGAACTAGATATGGTTAACCCAAATTGTTGGAAGAGTTATGATCGAGAGGTTGACATGGAAGGATGTTGACTGCAGGGGTGACGTCGTGGAGATAGACACGTGGGTAAATGCGGCGGGCAAAAACGGAATGCGGCGTGACTGGATCATCAGAGATTACAAATCCCAGAAAATCATCACAAGAGCAACCAGGTAATTAATTCACACATTTCAAATTATCAAGTGTTGAGATGATTAATTCTCGATTAACTGGATGCAGCACATGGGCCATAATGAACAGAGAAACAAGAAGACTGAGTAAAATCCCAGATGAGGTGAGAAAGGAGCTGCAGCCGTTTTACCTTGATAGGGCAGCCATTGCAACTGAAAATATCGACTCCCAAAATATCGAAAAGCTTAGCGATCAAATTGCTAACCGAATTCGGACCGGCTTGGCTGTAAGTTAATTGATTAATTAGCTATTATAGTGTTGTCACATTAATCAAATACCTATCTTATTAATTCCAATATATTACTGCAGCCTCGATGGAGCGACATGGATGCCAATCAGCATGTCAACAACGTTAAATACATAGGATGGATTTTGGAGGTACGTATGCCTTTTTCCTTTCCATATGTAGTAGCCTAATTAGTATGATTCGAATATCCAATATAAGAATTGCTTCGAAATCGAGCCAATTGGCCCGATCCAGTTCATTTTGCAACAAGATCACTCGTATCTTTTTCGGTTGTGTAATGACTTGACTTTCAAATTGACGATTATCCCACAGACTACTAACACGCACCTTTTCACTATGCTTTATCCTCACTTACACACTCCCTAGTTATCCATCTCATGAGTATCACTCCAAGTCAAGCATCGTATCTCATTCAAACTCTTTAAGTTATAAAATGGACTTCTGAATACCAGACGCATCTTCTTTTGGGGAGTCAATCTCATTAAAACTCTAAAGTTAAGCGTGCTTGGCCTGGGCTATTGTGGGACCGGTGACCCCAAAAAAATCCATGTGATAGAAAACAAACACGCTAAAAATACTTATACTGGTCTGTGAGGACAACCATCAATCTAAAAGCCGGGTTGTTGCACGACATATTTGTTTACAAGTGATGGAAATCAGTGGCGGAGCTAGGCCGCCCAAGTAAGAGGGGCGAGATTTAGTTTTACCTTTCCTCATTTTTTTCAATTATTGGGGGCCAATATATTGGATGTGTTTCGAAAATTTATATATATTGAAAATTTCCATAGTATAATTCAAGAAATTGAGTTGGAGCAATACCATTAACCCATGTGGTTCATGGAAATTATTATTTGTACTGTGCAGAGCATGCCGATAAATGTGCTCGAAGATTATAAGATGAAGAACATAACTCTTGAATACAGACGTGAATGTCGTCAGAGCAACGTGCTGGAATCATTAACAAGCATGAAACCTGTAACTGAAGAAGAAGAGGAGGAAGAGAGCAGTAGCAGTTATACACAAGACTTAGAGTGCACGTCTTTGCTTCGGATGGAAGGAAGTCATGCTGATATTGTTCGAGCTAGATCACTCTGGCAGTTCAAGAAACAGCATCACACTACTCTCTCATGATCTCTCTCTCCTCGTCTTGCTTAACTAAAAACTTATTATTGTGCTTATGTAAACTGAGGTATTGGAGGATTTTGTGCGGAGCAGTAGCTATCTTTTGTTCTTATCTATGACAAATGACCTCTTTATACTCTTAATCTCTTTGTTGAATTTAACTACGTTTCTTGATATAATGGGCAGCTCTAATTTATAATTGGTTTAAACTGAAATTGATGGCGGACACAATAAGCGAGGGGGCTTAAGCCTTACCAAGCAAGAAAAACAGAATACATTGAGCAACTTTTGGATCGATAACCAATTATCGAACATGTTCAATGCATTTTAAGTAAAGCTTGATGAATGAATTGAACATTTGGAAGCAAATGTTCTTATTTCTATAGTTTAGAAAGTCTCGATGTAATAGAGAAACCAACCAAAGTTCTTTAGAAAATAAATTATGCACTAAAATTCGTTATTGCAGTCAGATAGTACATATACTTAATTAAAATTTTATTTAGTATAAAAATGAAAATATTAAACAAATATCGAAATTTGCTGGTGAGTTTTATAATACTAGTATGCTAAGAGAACAACAGATCACCACTGTTTAACCCAACGTGCCATCAAGAGTGAGCTGCAGGCTGAGCGCGAAAGAAGAATGAAGTTGGAAGATGATTAAGGATGATGCAACAGATGGTCCAACAGCTTATGGCCCAGCAGCAGTCCACTTAGTCGAATCACACTCTCGCCACTCATGATGATTCTGCAGAAATTTGATCTTAAATTATGTTTTAATAATTTAGGTGACTATTGGAATTACAACTGAAAACGGTATTAAACTTGAGACTTTTAAAACAAATTATATGTTACTTTATCTTTATTAATTAACAAATTGTTTTACTAATTTATTACTTTGTTGGTTTCTTGCTTCATTTGTTGAAAACATGTGTCGTGTCGTAACTATATAAAAATAAAAACCCAATCAAATAAAACTGTTACAGAGAAATACCGACGGGCTTTCCGTCTGTCGGTAAAACGGCCCACAGAAACCTACCGACGGACTAAGTCCGCGGCTAATACCGACGGATAATGTCTGTCGCGAATACCGATAGACATTGTTCGTCGGTATTCGCGACAGAACTTATCTGACATTAAGTTGTCGCGAACTTCCGGTCGTCGTCGTTGGCGTTGGCAACAAAGATTCACCGGTGGACAATGTCTGTCGGCGTTCCGTCGGTGATTTGTTTCCGATGGCCTCGTCCGTCGGTAATATCTTTAGCGACACGTGGATTTGTGACGCGCTGTTTCAGTCAGTAATCCATCGGTGAACAATTTTGCCGACGGAATTTCAATTGTTACCGATGATTTTTCCGTCGGTAAATCGCGTTTTTCCTATAGTGATGATGGACATGTCACACATGATGCGTGATTAGGACAAATTTTAAGAAAATTTAGGAACTAGTGACAACAAAATCTATTTTGATGTGGAGTAGTATCAATTTACATTAATAAGCTGGCTCATAAAGTCTGCCAAATTCTTTGAAAAGTCTAATTCTGAAAAAGGTGAGGAGTATTTAGGCGGTGGTAAAACTGTAAATAATTGGAGAAAGTATAGATAAAAGATTAGAAAATTATGTCAAAAATGACAAAGAAATAAGTGTGCATTAATTTAGAAGACATCTAAAAATGATCAAGTATGCACTATTTTATAGGACTTAGGGAATATTAATTAATTTAAAATATGCTATAGTTGGCTTTGTATCACGTATTCTACCAAAGATGTGTTATAAAGAATCACATAAATTTATGTAATACGTGTGAAGTCTTTGTTATACAAAAAAATTTATACATGCTTTGAAACAAATAAAATATTAGAATGTCATATACATATATAAACACTCATATATGTAGCAAATAGCAAGCAAACCCTTAATTCTTAAGGCTAGAAGAGCCAACTATACTAACTTATAAACCTTTGAAATTCATGAGCAAATCATTGTAAAATTTTGAAACATGAACTTCTCATCTAATGCTGTCATGGATTCCTCGTCGCCGCTGATGCTGGATTCAGGGTTTAGGCAGTCGCGATCTCAAGATTTTCTCTAAGAAATGCAGTGGCCAATGTCTTTGGCCAATATCAAGTACGGATTTATGAGAAAAGATGAAGTGATCCAAAATTGAAAAATTAGATAAACAGATTCGGCTTAGAAAATATTGATAAATTTCGAATTTGAGACATTTTACCCCAAAGAAAATTCGTTTTACCGCCGAGCTATCCCAAATAGATATGTTATGAATTTCTTTCATGTCTAAGGGAGTGACAGAGTTTTAAAAATGTTGATTAACACTTTATATCATAATAGTTAAGACGATATCGTTAGATCCACATACGAAAACAATTTTCACATAATTTCACAAGAAGAGGTCATAATTATAACTCAATTAATCTTCCATTCAAGATTCAACAACCCTAAAAAATTATAACTAACATTTGATATGGCTCGAAGGGAAAATAAGGATTCATAAACCAAGTAGGAAACAATTAAATTATTAATACCCTTTTTAGGGTAAGTAGGAAATATTACTGGAAATGACCAAACTAAATAAAAGATCCTAAGACAAAACAAACTACATGAATGAAGCATGAGAAAGATGACCAACTGCTTGATCAAACTGGCGTCTTAAAATTTAAGCCTAAATTGTAAAAAGTTATTTTAATATTGCACTCGGACCCTATTCTTATGCAAATCCACTTTGCACTTTATACACAATCACATAAACATTTAGTCTGAATTTGATACATGGAGTTGGATACGATCAGTGGTGGATCCAAATTATTAGGGGGCAGATTGTTCATATCATAAGTGGAAAATCTCAAAACGATATCGTTTGACGTTTTCTGTTCTTTTGATTTTTTTTTCTTAGATTAAGGGTGGCCATGGCATTTTCGGCCAATCCTAAGAGAAAATTAGGCCCTCCTAAGGGTCGACCGGCCCCTCCCATTCCCTAGATCCACCACTCAACACGATTATGATCTGTCAGACGGTTTCCTGTTAGTATATATTTCCTAATACGTAGCAGGATATATAATTATTGAATTTCAAATGCTGTAAGGAGTACCTAAGAGATGCTTGCATTATTTGGATTATTTTGAATGTTTTTTTGTTAGATATGATTATTTCGAATTTCTATTTACTTCTTGTCTCTGAAGTAGAAGTTGGAGTAGGTGTACCAAACACTACCTATTTTTCTGATGGAAATGTCAAAAGCTAAAGTTATATTGCAACGAAATATTGATACTAAATGATTAAAACAATAAGTCTACGGTTAAAACAACGCAACTTGGTTGTGATCACCGACTTCAAATAATGATGACTTAATTTTAACGATTTTCATTTAAGTTGATGATTTATTAAGGTCAAAACTAATATATATAAGAAGTTATGGAAACCTAAAATACACATAATCTATCGCAAATTCTCAAGATAAGCTCATATATTTGATTGATTAAAAACGAAATACACGCACATACGTTAAAACATTACGTTATTTTGTTAAAGGTAAATCGAGCATAATTTTAATATATAAAATATATTATTTCATGCCTAAGAAAGCAAAATAACAAAGAAATATTATTTTATGTTTAAAAAACATATTCATAGAGAAAACATTAATTTGTGCAGAAAAAAACATCTTCCTATTTGAAAATCAGTTTTAAACATGTATATATAAATCAAAATCTACAAACTAAATTGATTTCTAGTTTGAAGAATCAAAAAAGTTTTTATTTTATGTGAAATCATTGAATCCTAATGAAAAGACAAGATTTTAGCTGAGTGGGAGAAAGTTCTGTTGGCATTATTGGATATTTTTTTATATTCAAAACAATTTATTGGATAAGTATATTTATACGCCTTGCTCCAATCAATAACTGTTCATATTCATTAATTAAATACACGAGTCCAGAACAAATTACTAGAGAATCTCGTCACAAATACAAAAAATTAGAAATTTCTCATGGAAAAAGTAAGCTGCGATCCAGAAAGAAACACACAAAACATAATATCATAATTTTTTGAGCTGCTACCTACCAATAAAATAATTTAATATTTAAAAACATTATATTCATGGAATAATTAGATCTAGGACCTATTAACCTCTTCATACAAGTATGTCATACTCAGAAACTAAGGTACTAAAATAAATTGTAGACAGAAAGAAGCCTCGGCATTTCATACAATATATTAATATTCTTCCTTGATCGAGAGACAATTTGCATATGTATACACTAAATTTGATGAACAAGATTATGATCCTAATGGAGATACGAGCCTTTAACACATGATTCAATTCCCCAACAAATACTTAAAATGTTGCTAAATTTTCAGAAATGAGATCAAATAAAAATCCCCCAAGCATTCCCCAACTTAAAAAAATCTATATTATGAAACAAAATCTACAAAGCATGTTAAAGAACAATACTAATGAACTTCTAAATTTTTATTTAGGACAAAAAACAACGAAACGTATATAAAAGATATATCGATGCAGTAGACTTCAGTTTTCAGATTTTAAAAAGAATTACCCAATATATTAACCACAAAATGTTACATATAAAAATTAAATTTGCCTAAATTTAGTCGGTGGAGGTAATTACCATGGGCGAAATAGAACATGATATTGGCACGGCTCAATCAAACTAAAGAACCCAATTCTTGGGAGATTTGATTTGATTGAGTCGTTCCAACACCATAACTAGCCAGTCACCGCACAATGAGATTAATAATTACAAAAAGATGAAAACAAAGAAAAGAAAGAAGAAAAATTGGTTTCAAAGGTCATTGCTAATACACAAATAATTACCTACACTGCATCTCGATGTAAATTGGATTTACATTCATTGCAGCTCAGCAGAAAAGGGACCATCTTCTTCCCCCAAGAAACCCTAATTGTATATATTCACTGAAAGAGAGGAAATTTGAGAAAGTAGGAGTGTGTGTGTGCGTGTTCTACAAAAAGAAAGGAGAGAAAATTGGCAGATGAAAATGCTGGTCTTTGGCCCGATTTGATCAAAGTTATATACAAAGAAAATGGTTTTTCATTAGGACTTCAAATGATGACATAGTGGTTGATGACATTTTTGCAATGACAAAAATGTCACTTTCTCCGGAAATTTCAAAGAAAATCCAATCACTATTTTAGGTGATTTGCCAGCTTGGACGACCAAACTTTGATACCATAGTTTAATCATCATTAGCATCATCATTATGTCATAGACTTAATCGGATTCGTACAAGAATTACAATTTTTGTTGGACAAAATGCTTGTCTAAGAATATTCAAAGGCTAATTTTATTTTCTAGCGTATCTTTTAAGGAGCAAGACTACAAGAGGTATGATTTTTGGTAACATATATATGTATTTGTATTCACTGTTAGAATAATTTTAAATTTTCTCTTAAAATTATTCCCTCTCCACAAATAGTATATATGCAATAATTTATATTTGGTGTCATCTAAAAGTATATGTAATATCCCTAAAAAGGGGCTAGTCGAAATAGTGAGTTTTCCGATCGTCGGACAAGGGTTTCGACGATAATTTGAAAGTAATTAAT
>JAYDZE010124032.1:0-23299 GCA_034509125.1 Monilaria moniliformis
GGTCAAGGAGGTCACTAGCAATGCGCTCGCTCTCGTCAATATGTTTGTTACTAAGGTGATCTGATCATGAGACAACCACCGGAATTAACTTATTATGTATGCCACCTTATTAATTTAATTTTCATTTTCTTAGACAAGCTAATTCCCCGGTTTTATGGATTTCCAACCACACCTTGTTCTCACTTAATCTGAGCATTTCCATTTTGTACCGTATCTTTCTTTTTTTTCTTAAATCATTGCAGGGAAACTGCATTTATTCTTGCAGGAACTAATGTTAACTTATCGATCAAAGGCTAAGATTAGTTCAAATAAAGAAGAACAAATTAATATTCTCGTATGTACGTATAATGAAATCTTTGTCTAGTTGAGATCGTTAGTATCTACAAAAGATACAGCTTCTATTTTTTATAGAGTAATGATTCTGGGGTTAATTATGGTGTTTAATCTTTTTTTACTTTAGTAATTGGCACTAGTTCATAGAAATGATTCGACTACGTTACCTTTCGAGACTCTCTTGTCGTCGTCATATGGTTTTCATGATAGTTCACTACATAATTATGTTGGGCATGCCAGGGAAAGCCAGATAAAATATCAATTTAAATATATTAACATAACAAAATCATTCTATCCGCACCACATTTTACGCATTTAACTTAACTAAATTGTCCTTTATAAATTTATTGAAATTCAACAATTCATAACTAGCCAAATATATATATACATACATTGTTCCTTAACAAAAAGAAAACGAGATGACAATGAGGTAGCCGAAAATTGGAAGAAGATGATAGGACTTGAATAATTAGGGATTTCAGATTTTGGTTTGTAATTGAGATTTAAGACCGCAGGTCGCGAGAAGGGGAATTAAAGTTGTTCCTTATCACACTTAAATTTTCTTTTTCTTTTTCTTTTTTGTCGTGCTTTTTTCTTTTTTGGACAATTTGTCGCTAATATCACGAACTATGGCCGAATTCTGAATTTTCACACAAATTAAAAACTTGGTCGCAAAAATCATGATCTTTGCTGTTGTTGCCGATTTCCCACGATAACCCAAACGGAAACCGACATGGCAAATTGAAAGTTGAAGTGACAATTAAATCTATCAAAACTACGTCGTTTTGATACTAAAATTTTGAAAGAATTAGGGCAAATGGTCGTTAATATCACGAACTATGACTAAATTCTGAATTTTCCCACGAACTTAACACTTGGTTGTAAAAATCATGAACTTTGTTGTTGTTGCCGATTTCTCACGATCCCTCAAATCGAAATCGACCTAGCAAATTGAAAGTTGAAGTGACAATTAAATATATCAAAACGACATCGTTGTTATATTAATTTTTAAAAAAAATAAAAACAAAAATAAAATCGCTCATTTCCATCAACTAAATCCATCAAGAGATTTCCACCAAATCAGTCATAATGATAAATAAACTTCATTGAAGCCTTAATCAAGCACTATGAGCGAGGAGAATACAAAAAAAATCAACAACTTAATTATTGAATACAAGTGCAGAAACCTCACATCCGCCATATGCCAAGAGCAAATCTTTTATCCTGCATCTTATTAGGAGGTCGCAGGATCAATCCGCATGTGAGCTATCGTTGTTGTTCGAGATCGGAATTGAAGCATCATGCTCAAAAGACTCAACATTCGACTCGGATATGGATGAATTAAAGGAGTTTAGCTAGTCTACTGGAACTTGCTTAAATTTCGAGTATTCCGACATGAAGGCAGAGCCGGCGTGTGTCATTCGTAGGTGGTGCAGTGTGTGTTGGAGGAGATGAGAAAGAGGGAAGAGAAAATGAGTGAGGTGACTATGATGTGTATTTTGTTTTTGTTTTTTAAATTAGTACCAAAACGACATCGTTTTGGTAGATTTAATTGTCACTTCATCTTTTAATATACCACGTAAGTTTCGATTTGGGGGATCGTGAGAAATCGACAACAACAACAAAAGTTCATGATTTTTGCGATCAAGTTTTAAGTTCGTGGGAAAATCTAGAATCCGGCCATAGTTCGTGATATTAGCGACCAATTGCCCTATTTTTTTTTTGAAAAAAAAAATAGTATCAAAACGACGTCATTTTGATAGGTTTAATTGTCACTTCAACTTCAATTTGCCACGTCGGTTTCGATTTATGGGATCGTGTGAAATTGACAACAACAAAGTTCATGATTTTTGCGTCCAAGTTTTAAGTTCGTGGGAAAATCCAGAATTCGGCCATAGTTCGTGATATTAGCGACCAATTGCCTATTTTTTATATTATTTGTTTCTTTTTTTCCTTTTTTTTTTGTTCATTTATTAATTTTTTTTTCTTTTTTTCTCATTTAATTCCTTTCGTTTCATTCTTTTTTGTTCATTTGTTTCCTAAAATTCCAGCAATGATAAAGAAAGATATGTGGCGGTAAAAGCAAAAGGAAAGCAATGATAAACAAGAACAAATTTTTATTGATAATAAGTGGCGGGAAATTCGCAAAGTGTAAAATTTTTCAATTTCCTTCTTTATTTGCGCTATAAGTAAATGAGCAGCAGATGAGAGAAAATGGTTGCACCATTTCTAAGTGTTTACAATTGAGATAGAAAAAATAAGAAGATAGTGAGTAAAAATCTCTCCACAGCCAAGAGAAATCGCCTAGTGCATATCTTTTTGCAAGCTTGAAGAATGAGAAACCAATTAGGGAAGTGATAAAGTAGGCAGCCAACATTTTCAAGCGTTCAGAAAGGACAGTGAATTGCCAATGGGCCTCTGCAAAGAAATAAAGAGAAACAGTGAGTAAATCTTTTTATGCAATGCTTAGGAAGGAAAAAAAGAGAGTTCATGTTGATCTCCATCTTATACAAAGCTTGGATCTGCATAAAAAGATAAACAATCAGGAGGTTAGCAATGAGGATAAATTACAGCGAAGCACATTAGGGAGAGATGGATATAGCATAGGCTGCTCCGGGCTCATACAAGTGTTATCAAACTTGATCTAATAGCATGTCACAAGTTGTTGCAATTAAGGTTTTCTCCTGAAACTCCTGAGTTTGATAGACTTTAAAAATTTTCAAATTTAAAACCATGAACAATACTGACTACATTAATGATATATAATTCTACGTCATAAAGACAACACATAGGTTATACCTAACATAATTTAAGAAGATCCTCACAAATTATGCAGTAGCAAAACCTTCATAAAAAATTATGATGTTCATATGTGTTGTATGCAGGCTGCAATTTAAAAGGGATGGAAATACGATGTTTGATGGAAATATGTATTTTCCCATTTATAGAGCAAGTTCCAGCCCAAAGAACCAGCAAAAATAAACCCTCCAGCACAATTGAAACCAAACAAATTCAGTTAATCACCAAAGATGTAATCAAAGCATGCCTTATCACTAAGGTACTCATATGTGTGCAATGTAACTCTTTTTTTTCTAGTTAATGAAATGTAATTCAATTTTAATAATTTTCTCATATGTATGCATGTGCACTACAAATCTTACTAGCCATAAGGTCTAAATGACCTACAAATATAAGCAAGGTTATCTTCATTCAACAAGATAATGCCAAGTCCCATATCAAGTACACAGATCTCGAGTCTAGGGCTGCGGTCACAGAAGATGGCTTTGATATTAGGTTAGTTCATGAACTTTCCAATTCACCTTACACTAATGTCAATGATCTGAGATGGTTCAGAGCTATCTAAAGCATACAGTGGAGTTAGTATGTTATAATGTTGACGAATTGGTCAATGTAGTTGTGGAATTATATGCACAACTATCTCCTATGACTCTAATCAAGGTTTTATAAGCTTGCAAGGGTGCATGCTTCAAATTATAAAACATAAGGGCCACAATAACTACAAAATTCCCCACATGAAAAAAATAGAGTGGATCAGCTTTCTACTGACTTGGAAGTGCCACATAGTTTGATAGAAGAATGGATTGCTTATATGCATGAAAATAATGCAGAGAGTAATGTGGCAAGGGCGATCAAATTTTTGAATTATCCATTTCACTAAGAAGGGCTGATGGATTAGTTTGCATTGCTTGTAATTTAGCAAAGAAGAAGAATAATGATGGCTCATGTTTTTTGTAAAGTTGCAGATAATGTTTTTGTAAAGTCTCGTTCAAAATTTATGTAGCTATGTTTTTGTAAATCTACAGATATAGTCAATGTATATATGCTTTTTGTAAAGGGTGATGCTTATATATGCAAATAACTTTTTTGTATATTCAAGATGTTTTTTCCCAAATCATCAGATTTTAATAATAATTGCCAACACAAGCACAACACATAGGCATAATCACTGCTAACAGAAGCACAACACATAGGCAAAATCACTATTGTCACAAGCACACAAAATAAGCATAATCATTGCCAAATAATCAAATAGGCAAAATCATTGCCAAATCCAAGCATGCACGGCTAAATCGAATAGATCTCACTAGAAATTGGGGTTCGGATGATCATCAAAATTTTCCTTAATCATCATCGATCATCATAGTGGCCGCCTTAATCTCCATCTCCTTCTACGCATGTTCAACCACATTCTCTGTCTCTGCAACCACTTTTTCCGCCTCTGGAACCAACTACTCCAAGCCATCGGCAAGCCCGACGTCAAGGTCAAGAATTGTAGGAGGCCACTACGCATCTAGTATGGATTTGTGCTTCTGATGGCAACATGGGGAATGGTGGCGATGGAGAAATCCTTGGTAAGAAGGGCGACGAGGGGTGGCGATATAAAAACCAACTACGAGTTAGGTAAAACCGACGCTATTGGGGAGCCCACTGCTCAGACTCTTCATCGCGATAAGAATGTTGTTGAAGAGGCGAAGTGGGATGAACTATGAGTTCAGAGGGTTCGATAGAGGCAAGAGGCAAGAGACGAGATATGGAACCGACTGTGAAGAGACAGTGAAAGAAGGAGAAGATGAGGAGGCGATGAGAAATCCTAATTTCAGCTGGTGTAGAGAGAAGAACGAACAAAGATGAGTCGGTGAGAGAATAGGGGAAATGAGGGGAGAGAGAAGGGTTTTGGTCGGTACATGGTGATTAAGGTTAATTAGTGAGCCCAATTAGTGGGCTAATTTTTGACAAAAACAAAAATAAACATTTGTGTTGGGCCAAATTAAAAAGTAAGACATTTATTCTAAGGCATATGAGTATTAATATATTATTTTAATAAAGCAAAGATAAGAAAATCTATAAAATTTGTGAATTCATACTATTATACTATTCTTTATATTTTCATAATGCTTTTATACAATTATTTTTTTGGTTGCACACAAAACTTAGAATTGAATAATCTAAAATTAAAAAGCAAGCATGATATATAAACAATTAAATGGGAGAGTAGTTGAGAAAAAAACATAAAACATATTTTAAGGAAATAATATAAAATGTGTTTTAAAAAGTCCATTTATAGTTAGAGTTTCTACATAGAATTGATTATAATTAGGGGTGAGCAAAATACCCAAAATTCAAATATCCAAACCGAATCGAACCAAATCGAAATTTAAAATTTAGTTCGACTTTTTAGGATTTCGGTTCGGAAATACTATAAATCAAACAAAAAAAATCGCAAACCAAATTTATATTTAATATTATATATATATATATATATATTTGGGAAAAACTAAGAACTAATTGTATCCACAGATTTTTAGGATCGGATTGAAGATAATCAGTTACGTGACATCTTGGTAGAAATCGAAACAGCATTATAGAAGAAGTCAAATATCATTACAAGGCATAATTGTATAAAAAAAATTCACGATCCCACGATTTTATAAAAAATGCGAAAATTATGGGATCTCCTTAAATCTTACAATTTAGGAGAAATCATAGGATCTCCTTAAATCCCATAATTGTTTAATTTTTCCTAAAATCGTAGGATCATGAATTTTTTTTGTACAATTAAAAACATTAGCATTAATAAAAATAAAACTTATGCCAGAAACATCACATCTAATACAGATCTGCATTACTTACAGTAAACAACATTATTACTAATGATAGCAGAATGACTTGCACTAAGCCATAATGCAGATCATAATAAAAGGTTAGCCAGAAACACCACGTTTAATACAAATCATTACTAACACTAAACAACATCATTATCGATAATAAACTAGTATTAATTACATATCATTACTTATCAGATTATTAATAATTATTTTTAGTTAATAAAAATAATCCTATGTTGTGTTATACAACAAATATTAAAGCACAATTATTCATGACATTTTAGGAAACAATTAAATGCTATAAAAATCAAATTTTTCCACAGATATGGTGTAGATTACGTGATGTAATGAATGGGGTGTAGATTTGGTAGTTCAATCGTGCCTAATTTCTCGGACATTACCATATCAAACTCCCGCTCAAAAATTTCGCCCAAGACAAAAATAACCCTATAATGCTATTCGTCTACTGCTGCAATGCTGATGAGGATGTTATAATTTGGACCGTCCATTGGTGTAATCAAATGCTCGAGATTAGTTCTTAGTTAAGTAGTATAGGGGTGTTCTTAGCCTAAGCACCCCCATATATATATATATATATGTATGTATATATAAATATATTTAAAAAATTAGGGTTTTCGTTTTTTGGGTTTTTTAAATTTTTGAATATTTTTATGAAAATTTGGGTTTTTGTCGGTTCAAATTAGTTTTCATAGTTTGGATTTCGATTTTTTGGATAATTCGGTTCGTTTCGATTTTAATTTTAAGAAAAGAATTGATTTTTTGATTCGGCTCGGTTTGGGCAAAAAATCGAATCGAAAACCGAATGCTCATCCCTAATTTGTTATTTTCGGATCTAATTGCTAGTGTTTGGTCTTAGTTAAACCAAACATTAATACTTAACTAATACCAAACATTAGCCATTAAATCCGAAAATATACCGTCAAGATTTAATATTGTGTGAATCAGTATAGTGAACAATATATATTATCATAAAGTTAATTTTGTCCATACTAAATGTAACACATGAGAAAATTATGTAAGTTGCCTAGATTTTTGGAATTATTATACCTCATATCTCCACGAAATGATTCAATAAATCTTCTCCATATATGCACGTCTACTCTATAGAGTAAAAGTATAACCGTTATTATTTAAAAAGTTGTCCTAAATTCTGGTTTGGATTCAATTCGTGTCTTCAATATAATATATCATGTGCTATGTGCTGATATATCTTGTGTTGTGAACTGATATAATTTATTCTTTGTAATAAAATATCTAATGCCGTGTATTGATATATCATGTGATGTGTAATTATATAGCTTGTGATTTGTACTGATATAGTTTGTGCTGTGTATTTTAGGATAAACATAAAACATTTTATATTCATACTAAATCTACAAAAATATATAAGGAATGTATTGCACGAAAATATGGATAAAATTTGATTCTTAATTTTTCGATTTCTATATTCCACACTAAATGTAACACATGAGAAAAAGATGGAAATTGTCTAAATTTTCGGAATTGTTATACCCCACATCTCTACTAAATGATTCAACAAATCTTCTCCATCTAATATATCATGTGATGTGTAATGATATAGCTTGTGATTTGTACTAATATAGTTCGTGTTGTGCATCTTAGGATATACATAAAATATTTCATATCCAAACTGAATATACGAAAATATATAAAAAATTTAATGACACATGACGAAATACTAAACGATTATATCAATATATCACACAATTATAAAATGGTTTTAGTTTAAAAATAAAAATGCTTTCGAAAATGAATACCTCCCTATATATATAAATGAAAAATGAATAGCAATTTTGTGTGAAGCTAGGTGCCGATCACGGTGATGGTGTGTGAAATTGTATCACCAATCGATAAAGTCACGACACACAGACATATAATATGAAATAACACAGCCATGTCAGCTATCTATGCATCCTCGCTCCCAAAGAAAGACAACCCTTGGATCAGAACCGGTAGAACAACCCCTAGCCGTGGATGCAACCGGATAAACTTTTCAATAATTTATATTATTTATTTGGGGGATTCCCTTTCCCCAGCTCCGATGTGCTAAACTCATTTATAGTCCTCGTCCCTCCAAGATTAAGCTACCTTCCTTCTCTCTCTCTCTGGTCATGGCGAGTGAAGAGTTGCAGGAAGCTGATCTCTACAATCAGCCTCAGCCTCCGGCGCCTGTTCCGACCACTCTACCTCACTATCCAGAGGTATCATACAGCTTCAATTTCCCCTTGAAAATTAGCCAATAGTGATTGTTTTCTCGTTAAATATAAAGTGTAACGTACAGATGATTTTTGCGGCAATTGAAGCACTGGGAGAGATGAACGGCTCAAACAAATCGTCGATCTCGAGGCACATCGAAACCACATACGGAACGCTAGCTCCAGCGCACTCCGCCCTCCTCACCCATCACCTCAGCATGATGAAGTCGTCTGGCCAGCTACATTTCATCAAGAACAACTACGTCATACCTGACCCCAATTCCCCGCCCCGCCGCGGTCGCGGCCGCCCTCCCAAGTCCAAGACTTCCCCCCCGCCGGGAGTTGTTCTGCTGCCTCCTCGCCCCCGTGGCCGGCCTCCCAAGTCCCGCGACAGCACAGCTCCCCCTCTTCCGCCCAAGACTACCACTGCCACTCTTTCAGGGAAAAAACGTGGCCGGCCGCCCAAGGCTGCTGCAACTGGTGGTCCTCCTGCCACCGGAGGTGCGCCTCGTGGTCGGGGAAGGCCGCCCAAAGTGAAACCTGCGGCGACTGCTCCCGTAGGTGCTTGATTGAAACAAGAGATATAGTTTAGTGTTGGTAGTGTTTAACTTTTAATTTACTCTTTCACTTGCTACTTCCACTCAATTTTAGATTAGGACGGTGAATTGGTGATTTACTGATTTCATTGTTGTAAATTTAATTTGATGGGCCGGATTTAATGAGAAAAAAATAATAATTCTTTCACTATCTAGGTTATGCATTTTATTTTTACCCTTTTATCCTATTCTAATGATTCAAACGGAATCAATTTGATACTGCTTTCTCGCTTTTATTTCATAAACAGGGCTAGTGCGTTGGGACGTGGTACATTGCCGTCTGTTCGTTTTCTTTAATTGGTTTTGGTGCTGGGAAGGAAGGAAAGTTGTTGGTTGAGTAGAAATGGAGGAAGTTTGCTTTAAAAAAATTGGAAGAAGTAGAAAAAGTTGAAAAATGGCATGGTTAAAGGAAAAAGGCTTCAAAAGGAGAAATACATGTTTGAATTGAATAGGGATTGAGCGGGATATGTGTTTTGGTTATTTTGCTTCTGTATGCTAATTGCTGTACCCAAATTATTGTAGAATAGTTAACTCTAGTTAAGTTACAACTTTTAATAATCAAATAAATCCTAAATACAATCAACTCCAGTTAACAAAAGTAATGAAAAATGCTAGTAAGAAATAAAAAATCATACAAGGAATCAAGGATACACTCACTACTGATATAGATCGCTGAAGAGAAGTTGAAAAAATTGGAATTCTATCAGCTGTATTTGCATGTTTAGTAATTGTTCATGTTTTCTTGATAGGTGTTGAGCTAACATAGGTGCAAAATGTGTGAATGATGTACTAATCTGTGATAGGTCTCTTCCCATGGGGGTCTGATACAGCAGAAGAAGTTGCAGTTGCGGATGCGGATGCGGATGCAGTTGCAGTTGAGGTGACGGTGGAGCCGAATGATTGAGATACAGCAGAAGCAGAGGAGGATGCAGCTGCAGTTGGCCGGCGTGGACGTGTGTACCTGGTTCCAGGATGTCCAGGCCTTGCTGGTTCTTCAAGAATGGTTGGCTTCTTGGATAGTATCAAAACCACACGGCTCATGTCGGGCCGTGTTTTAGGGTCGGACTGAACACACAGCAACCCTATCTGTATGCACATTGCCACCTGACGAGGATCTGCTGAAGACACTATTCTGGGATCAATCACTTCCATGCTCCTCTGCTTCTTGTAAAGTTTGTATACCTGCAATTTCATTCACCATGCAATCAACTACTACTCCTACTACTACTAACTGAGGAGTGAGGAATTTACCCATTCAAGCAGGTTCCGACAGTCGGGATCTCTGTTGAATCTTGAGTTTTTCTGTCCACTTATGAGCTCCAGAAGTAGAACACCAAAGCTGAAAACATCTGCCTTCTCTGAAAGATGGCCGTGCACCAGGTATTCAGGTGCCATGTAGCCACTAGATCCATCCATCCATATACACATATGAGAATTGAATGACATGTAAATTATGAAACATAAAATGTGAAAAACAAGATCTGGTATACTTGGTCCCAGCAACACGCGTGTTGATATGCGTTTGATCTTCAGGATAGAGACGCGCCATGCCAAAATCGCTAATCTTGGGAACCCAGTTATCATCAAGCAGGATATTGCTAGCTTTGATGTCGCGGTGTATGATGCGGCAATGAGCCTCTTCGTGAAGATAAACCAACCCCTTTGCAATGCCTGTTATGACATGGTACCTCCTCTTCCAATCAAATTCATCTTCTCTATCACCCTCTACACAAGTAACACTTGTTAACTATAGCTTGATTGCATATATGATTGAGAAACAGAAGAAGAAATTACTGAATAGAATCTTGTCGAGGCTCTCCTTGACCACATATTGATAAACAAGCAGCTTTTCTGCAGCGTGGACGCAGTATCCCAACAAATTCACCACATTCCTGTGCTGCACACGCGCCAGCAGCTTTGACTCGATCAAGAACTCTTTCTTCCCCTGTGTTGAACTGCGCGACAGTTTCTTCACCGCTATTTCTCGCCCATCACCCAGTTTTCCCTGCCAATTCAATTCCCCCAAATCAATCCCAATCCAATCCAATCAAATTCAATCCATTTTTACCTTGTAAACGGGGCCAAACCCCCCTTCCCCAAGCTTCAGATTCGGATGGAAGTTGTTCGTTGCTGCAGCCAGGATCTCAAAAGGGAAATGCTTCTGTTCTTGTGCTGCAAGTGTCTCCAAGTCCACCTCGTTTGGATCTTTTATCCACACGCACATCCCATCAGAGACTCACATGATTCCATACGTATATACAAACAAGAGTTGAATTAATCACCTACCTTTGCTTGATTTAGAAGTGAAGGGCTTGGTTAAGGTTTTGAGAAAGCTTTTGTATTTGATCATCTCATTCTCCTGCTTGAATTCAGTTTTCTGGGACTAACCGCTGGATTGGATTTACTGTTTGATGTTGTGTGATGAATATGATCATGTTTACAACGCGGCGTTTCTAAACTGATGCAGTCCTACCAAACATAGAAACGTGTCAATTTTGGTCTGGTTGACTTGCAAATATTATATAAATATAATTTGGGAGTATGAATTTTCCGATTTCAAGAAATTTACTAAATCTCTCTTTCTTGTTAATTAGGATTAGGGCGGCATACTTCGTTTATTCATATGCTCCACAATTATGAAATAAATATATGGTAAACTTTTGACTTTTATCAAATACTAATATTTTGGATATCACTCCAATTCACCATCTTTTAAGTACAATATTCAATCCATTCAACATCTGTTAAATACAGTATCCAATCCCAATCCCAATCCCAATCCCATCAAAACCAGTTGATACAATACAAGTAAATCTCTCTCTCTCTCTCTCTCTCTCTCTCTCTCAACACAAGTATATATATGAACACAACTTACAAACAATTACATTTTTCTCAGCTATCAATACCAATAAGCCTAACAAATTACATTCTATGCGCCTACAACTTCTATTATAAGAGACCACTACTCCCAAATGGATTAGTCGTTTGGTGATATGCGCCAGGAAACGCTCCGAACCCCATATCACCAAAAGGATTTTGCTGGCCCATCAGGAGATGCTGTTGCTGTGGTGTTTGCGGATATACAGACTGAAATGAAGTAAATGGATTGTTATGATTTTGAGGCGTAGCTGCCATTTGAACTGCCGCTGGATACATAGGAACGCTGTTTGACATTGCAAATGGATCCCTAGATTCAAACGGATTAGGAGCAACTGCTCCATACACTGGTTGTTGGTATGCTCTATACATGCCTTCATCGTATAAACTGTCAAGCGTGAGTGAATCCAGTCCTCCTGCCTGCCATTGTAACATCCACAAACAAAAAATTGTGATGCAAAACAATAAACCCAACCAACAGATAGATATACACATACAACAGTTTCTTAGAGATGAGAGGAGTTGGCATCAAAGAGGGGTGCAAAATTCTTTTAAGTATCAATAGCACAAGAACGTACCAATTGCCTCTCCTGTACTGATGATAAGTTAGTGCTGGGAGTCGTTACTAGGGCAAGTTCCCATCCAGTAGGATCAAACCCTTTTGCTTGGGAGGTATCAGGGTCAACTGTTGCAGTGCCTGCAGCAAGAATAAGATAACAACCCAGGTAAAAAGGTGACTGCAGGAAAGAGTTCTGTCAAGCGGATTTTTTTTTTAACGAGTATTTCTAAGCAAGCAGAGAACTCTGACCAGATGGAACAATAGCTAAAGCCAAGGAATTGCTTTCCTCAATTGCAGATGCATCTTGCATGGTAGTGTTCAACCCCTGAAATTTTTTCGTTCATGCAAAAAAAAAAGCATGGAAGGGTTGGATAAGAAGATGCTCATATAGTTATATCCCAAATAATATTTACATGAGAAGAAGAACAAATTAGGAACTCACCAACAGATCATCAATGTCCAAGTTAGCAGGCGGATATGGAGAAACTGCCGTCTCATCAGATGAGATGGGAACTTCACTGAATGGTGGTGGCATGGCTTCCTCCTCCAGCTCTTTTGTATCTTCAGAAGGTGGAGGAGCATCCTCTTGCTTGTAAGTCAGCAATAGCCTTTCAGGATATTCCTATTTAAGTACAAAAAAACGCACACTCCTCATGGGGATTGATTTATGAAGGGCAAACATAGAAAAACATTAAGCATGCAATTACAAAGAAACATGCAACCAAACAAAGTTTATAGTAGAGGACAAGAATTCTGACCAAGGCCACGCTGGGAACAGAAACCATTCTAGGAGCTTCTCTTATATATTCTTCCATTGTTACCAGAAAGGACTGTGGAGGCTGGGGAGCAAAAAACACAATATATTTCAATCAACTGTGACTCTAAAATCTTGATGCATGAAACATAATAGACAATGCTTACCTCTCTCAACACAGGAAACTGGAAGTTTCTAGCAAGCTCAAGTCCTTTACATATATCATAAAAATTAGAAAGACTAGCCGCCTGAAGCAACATCATATACAGTATAAGTCACACCAGAAAGTAAATTGAAGGTAATCATAAATTTATATATTTATGATAGCAAAAGAACCAAAACTGAAAAGTAATAACACAGCCTATGGATCAACAATCTACCTGCTGCCCTGCTCTTTTATACACATCCAGTGCTTTGATGGCTTCATGTCTTGGCATCTCAAAAAACTGAAGGCAAAAACAGGTATAGACACACTTTTCAATGTGAGCAAGCAAATATGAAGCCCAAAAAAAACAAAAAATAAATAAAAAATACAGTACTCATATCACCTTGTCAACAAGATTGATTATCCCGTCATTAACTGAACAATATATTTTGAAACTCTCTTTGAGCACCTAAAAGAATTAATAAGGAAGTCTAAAAAAGTAAGTAAACGTCAAATAATACTAACACAACATCACTATTAAGAATTTAGAAACACAAGAAAGCTATCGATCAATGTTGCCTGTTCTCTTATTCACATAGAGAGTATAGATGCATAAAGATTAAAGCTTTCCCTGCCCTGCACCCAGCCAATCCTTCCCCACCCTTTCATCATGACATTCCACTTTATATTCAATTTACCATAATTCTCTAATTGAAAGATTATATGATTCCACTTATAAACAGAATTAGTGATGGAAACCGCATACCAAAGCAAGAGAATACTGACTCAGGTAGTTCCCTACTGCTGCTCCTTCAGGCTGTAAATCAAGAATACTAAATTTAGTTTGAGTTACTACTATCACAATACAAAATTGGAAAATTGCGACATGGTAACAAGGCCATAAACCGAGAAGGGTTATACCAAAAGAAACAATTAGTCATTAAGATTGTGAGAGTACCTGACATCCAATAAGACGATAGAGTAGTTGTTGCAAAGCAGGCAACTGCTCTAGAAGTTCCTCACTACTCAAGTCTCTAGTTCTACTGTAACCCTGCCAACAAATTTATAAACAGTCCCAATTCATAAGACGTAAAAACAATTATGTTTGGTTCTATGAGCTCAGATCCAGTCTGCCAGATTATATGGCTTAAAACAATGTCAACCATGTGAAAGAGAAGACAAAAGTCTAAAAGATGTATACAAAATGATTCAACTGATTGTCAGACAATAAGAGCTTCAAACTACAAGTCTAAAAGTGAATATGAAACTTTATATAAAGCCATTTTCGGAGGTATATGTTTAATAAGTAGTAAGATCAATGTAAACAATCACTGTTAATAATATAACTGCTGTCACAAATCTCATGGGTTAATAAGGATATATCTATATATACACAAAGCAATTAAGCATTCACATATATAACAAACTAAGAGAATGTACCTTATCTTGCCCTTGTGCAGGTCTAGGAAGCCGCTCGGCTTCAATGTCATACCCAAGAATCCTAAAACATTCGAGACGTTCTTCCAGGAACTGTGCATATGTCCTTACCCAGGCAGAGCAATCCCAAGCTGCAGTAGAGAAGTACACATTATTATTATTGTAGTCTTGCAGGCCCCTGGCATTCTTGCTTTATGTTTTATTTATATTTTGTGTATAAGTGAGTGTTCTTGGGGAGAAAGTATACAAAACCACCCCCAAGAACAGCAGCTACATACCAATAGGGCTCGAATCATCCTTGAAATTGGACATTTGGAGGACACGGCCTCTCTGTTGGAAATTCAGGATTTCCTCTTTAAATATAGAATCTCCTTCTCTCAGTGTTCTATGGATAACTATTAAAGTCTTTAACGCAACCTGTTGTAGTAAAAGAGAAAACTATCAAAATGTTGCTGATATAATGCCAGGCAAAGAATAAGTTCTTCTCTTAAAACATTTTTGAAGTAGTACATTGACAGATAAGGCATCATAACCATATACTAGCTTAAGGCTTATGTAATCCATTTTAACCCTTAGTTTAAGCTAATATCACCCAGGTTTCAAAAACGGAAGAAAAACAAAAGCTGCATAACAAAATATAAAGTCAACCTTATTAAATAGGAAAAACCAAAACAGCATGAAATTATCGAATAGCATTTTGAAGTTTCAACTAAAAACTTATTGATGCAACACAGAGAATGTATAATTAATGAATTAAGTTAGAAATATACGTTGAAAGACGAAACTGCCGGATCAAAGAAGGAAAAAAATATATAAAAGTCAGCAAAAAACATAACGTCAGAATCCATACCGTCCAGTTGTGTGTCTTTGCCAATCGTCTCGCAAGTGCATGTATGCAGTATGCCACATCAACACGAGGCCGCATAGCTGATGTGACCGCCATAATTTCTGCAACGAGCATCCGGATACTAATAAGAGAACTGCCAGTGCGATCATTTTCGACAAGGCTTTGAACTAAAACAATTTTAACTTCCCCCCATATGACAAAATTTACAAATCCAAATCAATTTCTGTATCTGAAATCCCATGACTAAAGTCTCTCATTTGCAACATTAAAAAGTGGAGCCTTTGTGCAGTTCTTGATCACAAGCAGAACCTAAGAAACTTTTAACAAATTCTCCTTAGAAAGAAAACCCGTTTATACCATCCTTATCAGCAGTTGATATTGTAACACTCTTCCTGGCAATCAATAAACTAAAGTCTCAACATCTCCATATGTTCGCCATATAACCGTTGAACCAATTATCCTTGAAAATTCAGAAAACTTAAGAAATTCCACACCAAAAAGGTGAATAAATCCGACCACATGAATAATTAACTGACAAGGGAAAGAAAGAAAAAAGTAAAGAGAGAAACTGACTTCTGAGGTGTCTCTCTTTTGGTGGTTGCTCCACATGATTGGTAGCCTTGACGATCGCCACATCCACATCCTATTTTTAGACGACCAAAAAAAAATCTTTATTAGAAAGAAGCAAAATCATGTCTTGGCACATTAACTCCTTACTACCACTCTCCATTCGTAGGGTTTAATGGAACACAAAGCCCCACACGAGTACGCACAGTTGATGGGAAAACGATAACCGAATGATCAAAACAATGCAGTTTTCCCAAGATTATGATGGAAGGAAAAAGGGTAAATTGAGACCTTGAAATCAGAATTGACATGGGCTAGGCCAACTTTGGTGTGATCTTTAAGAGCGCCGTACGCCTTCCTCCATGTTTCTAGTGTCCCCATCTATTCTATCTCTGTCTCTCTCTTCGTTTCTCTTCTTCAATTCATTCAGTATTTCTGGGTAAATTGCAAATAAACTATAACCAGAATTGTCTCTGTCTTGGCTGCTAAGTGCTAATGGGCAATTGCCAATTGCAGTATAGTTCGTTTGTGAAAATAACTGGAAAAATGGGGTGCGTTTCAGAAAAGAGGAAATTTTGACGCTTTGGGTGGTTGGACAGACAGACTGGTGGCTTTTGGCGGCACATCCATGATGACGTGTCATCTGGCATGACTTTTCTTTTCTTAAATAAAAGCTCATTAAAAAATTGGATGTAGACTGCGATATTTTCCCCTCTGAAATCATTTAGGCATTTTAGTTTATTTCAAAACAGCTCTCTCTATTCTTGAAAACTTATATATTTTATAGTTGAGTTTTAAATAAGACTCCACGCAACCAAGGCTTTCAGTTATGTTTTACTATGTGAAGTATACGAATTCTTTACTTGTCATCTCAAGCTGGTCAAACCTCCAATGAGTTATAGCTAGAAAATGAAAATGATAGTGATGGCAAAGGAGATGTGGGTTAAGGGTGGTTGACGGTAGCTTGGAAAGTTGGTGCTTTGAAATTGTTAGGTTGGGCAACGAACATTTTTGGAATTACAAAATTTTTAAATATCTTAGAAAGAGAGAGAGAAGGAATGAACTTGTATACAAAATTGTGGCTGTGTAATTTTGACTGTCAGGCTGTCAGCAAAATAAATTGAAGACTATATATATAGCATGGTCTATTTTGGATGACTTAGCAGAAAGAAATGGGGGGCCTCGTTAATATAGAAATTCTTGAAATATATACGTGAGTATTTCCAGCATATTTGCTAGTTTTCATACATGAGAAATCAAATTTGGTTGAAAAGAAGCAACAATCTCTGTATCCCATGCAAATTCTCTCACTCCTCCGCATGATATTTTATTTCTTTCGTGAGGTAGAGTTGAATAATACGTGAGGTTAATGGGACATTGCAAATCAAGAAATGAGATCGTCGACAAATGGGGTGTGGAAGGGATGCCAGTTGCCACAAGAAATGCAGTTATCCACAGAGGTATCATCCAAACAAATATGGTCGTCAAGATTTGCTTTCCTGCAAAGCACAACCTAATTAATGAACTACTCTTGCAAGCCACGGAAGAGAGAGAGAGAGAGAGAGAGAGAGAGACCAGCAGAAGGAGTTATGGTCTCAATTTAATTAATAAGCCATTCCCCAGTTTCCCTCAGCCTCTTCTCCATAGACCCTCATTCTTCACAACTGATTTTTTCAGTATATTATCAAACAGTTTTGACTTCTCTTCTTCTGCTCCACTGCCATGAAACTCAAACCATTAAAATCATCATCATCTTCTTCTTCTTCTTCCAAAAACAACATGTTTGCCTGTTGACGTCTCTCTCCCGATAAATGCCGGCACCAATGGCCCGTTCAATTTCCATAATGACGGCTTCTGCTGCTTCTTTTTGTTTGCGAGTTTATTAGGCCATTTAATAACACGCAGTGGCTGCTGCTGCTGAGGTTGAGAAGGCTACGAGGAAGAAGAAGAAAAGTCATTCGAAGTCATAACCTCAAATTTAGTGATTGAACCAGAGCTGAAGAGGATATGCATAGTGCGCGCAGGCAGAGAGAACAAGTTGAGATAAAATTTTAGATTATTCGATGAAGAATCACAAGAATGTATTACGTCTCACACATTTACCAACTACAACTCAACAACGTATGTATGCATTATTCCAAAGTCAAAATGATTGGTAAAATAAAAACTGTATCTGGTGTGTAAAACATATGTAACTAAGTAGCTAATCATATGATGTGGGTAGAGTTCTAAGCAAGCGAAGAGCACGCATCCATTGCGGTCTATCCGAAAGCACCAGTTTTCTCAAGACTGGAACTGCTCCGGCTGCTACAATAGCGGCATGGTTCTCCACGTCCATGCTCAAGTTGTAAAGTATGGCTAAGCTGGCTTCCACCGCCTCCTCGCTGCCCGTCTCCATCAACTTCACCACCGCAAATATTCCTCCGCCACAAGCAACAGCTCTGCTGGAATCCACTGTCCCTTGAGATATTATTCTGTTCAGCTCCAACACCGCACTTTCCTGTACTTGAGGGGAAAATGAGCTTTTCATCTCTTCTATCAACCTTGGAATCCTTTCGTGCAGAGTTGTCACTTCTATATTAACGGGGTCTGGATATATGGAGCTCAGTTTCACAAGGCATGCAGCAGCCCATTCTTTGTTTTCGAGGGGGATACTCGATACAAGGATTGATCGAAGCAGCTTTGTAACATTATCCGAATCCAGAGATTGGCAAAACTGTTGATAATTGAGCAATCTTGTAAGCAGCCGTGATGCTGCAGATACTGCTAGACCAGCTTCTTCCACTTCCAAGATGTGCACTTCTCTACCATTCTCCTCCTCTGTCAGATCAAGTTTGTTATTTCGCTACATTGCCAAATGACACGTTACAAATAACATGATGTTTTTACCTATTAAAGATTTCTGGCGAAAAACTGCTTCTAGGCCAGATACAATACCAGGCAAGGGTAGCTTTTCCATACTCGGCTCCTCAATCACCACAATGAACTCCAGGATGGAAGCAGCTTTTCTCTGCAGATCAGGGATTGGTGTCTTCAAGATGTCCACAAGGCAAGACAGCAAGCCAGAATCAACTAGCTCTCCCACACAAATGTTCTCTGTGCTGTCAAAGTGGTTAATTTGTACAAAACCTTTGTTAATATAGGTGTTTTTAAATTGATTGTGCAAGAAAAAAGACATAGCTGCAATAACTTAGAACAGTAGAACAGTAGCATAATTCTAAGAAACCAACTGTCACGAGCACATGAGAAAGAAAAGAGAGGTTTTTCTTGGAAAAGTTTGAAGATGCTTGCAAAAACCTGCAAGTTGGTTCTGCTGAGATCATATCTTGAGCGTTTACTGATGCCGGAGTTTTAGTCGAATGCCATCCCCTGTTCAACCCATTTACTGGTCCATCATATAACTGAAATATAAAATTTTCAGAGATACTGCTGCATAAAAGAGCACAGTTGAAATAATTTAATATTTTTATTAATACCCACAGACCTTTGATTTCAGCTCTTTGTTAGGGTCTAGAATGCGAGTGAGAATATTTAGAATCTGCAGTTCAACACTTCTTACTTCAGTAACCCACATATAAAATACTCAAGTCATATACTCAAGAGAGGATATACTCAAGTACTACCGTTGAGGTCGAGCTATGGGAGATATCTGATTCAGACTGCTGCTTTAGCAAATTAATGAGAGGATGCAAAACGCCTTCTGCTTGGATACTCCGGCACACATAATTGCTGAATTGAGATGAAAATGCAAGATTTAATATAGTGAATATAGAGAAAGATCAAATGTATTTTGAAGGCATCATTCAAGAAGTTGGTTTCCAACTACTCCTCACTACGACATCACAAAAACTCAATGTCAAGTTGAGAAACAAATTCAGCTGGCGCTAGGAGAAGACACTAAGACCATACTGAGAACAAAACACAGCCACTAACACAATAGTGCACAGTGCCTGATGATAAAAACATCTTTAGAATCAACATATGACAGTAATACAATTCAAGCAGAAACCAGGAAACATATGTACACTGGTTTAACTCATGAATAAAATGTTTACAGGGGTACACCTAGATAGGTCTTATATGTACGCATTCATTGTCATACATGTTGTGCATCAAAACTACAAAACTCCACACTAAAAAAATGGACTGAAAAGGACTGCTCCCTCCCAAACCACTTGAGTTCTTTCAGTCCACCTACTCCACACTGTAAAGTCTACCAGAAAATAACAGTTATGCATGAGTTAGAATGAAAAAAATAAATAAAAATAAATAAAATGGGAAGGCCATGGCCTTGCATACCGACCCGTGAATCTCAATATTGGTAATGCTAAATAGTCCATTTTCTCCTGGCCATGCCTGAATTTTTTGGCGTTTCCCCCAGAAGGCTTCATTACTACACTTTTGTGCATCCAAGGTTATTCCTTTGTCCAACCAATGGGGGAATTTAGTCTAACAAGCAGTCTATCTGCCTACAAGAGAAACCTAAGTGTTCAATTTGTATCTACATTACTTTAAGCCCCCCTTTCATATATACTTTATAAGAAAAAGTCCTCTCTTTTGATACTCCTTGTATCACATGCAAATCAGTAATATAGTACCTGATAGACAGCCTGTCCAAAGCTCGGATTACAGCCATTCTGACATTGACACAAGGATGGTTAATTAGCTGAACAAGATGCTTGATTGCACCAGCTTCTCTAAATGAGACACGCATATGCTCATTGATGGATGCATCAGCAATTGACTCTGCAGCTTTGGAAATAGCCGACTCATCTTCAAGTCCAAGAATTAAAACCAAGCGTGCAACAGCATCCACCCATGGCAAAAGTGTGACTCTATGACTGGTCGAAGATTCACCATTAGATTTACCATCATCCTCATTTTCAATTGCTCCTATACGAGCAAGAAACTGTTGCTGTGTTCGTCCAACAACTGCTTTCATCTTTGCCTCCTCTAAGTCGGCATTCTTCTCTTCAATACTTAATCCGAGTAGCAGTTCTGAAGCACCATATCTAGAAGGACTTTTGGAGCTCTGTTCAATCCTTGTACCATCAGGTAAAGAAGGCCATGAATACAAAGCTGGCCTAAAAGACTTGTATGCTGCTGCACCTACCAAGGGCACCGGAACTAGACCTTCCTCCATGACAAGTATTTTATAATACTCATCTTTAACAAGTTCTAGTAATGCATTTCTTGCCACCTTCCGAACAACTTTAGATTCTTCCTCATCAGCTGTCAACAGCTTTGCCTGCATCAGGCATATAGAGTAATTCTCTTAGGTTAAGAATACTAGGAAAGAAGGCTTATCAAACATTACAGTTGAATAAATCTTTCCAGATGCATATCTTGAGTTTTTATGATGTGAAAGTAACTGAAAATAAATTAAACAAAATAACCATAGAAGAAGTGGAAATATCTTTCTATAGATGAAGAATCCATAACTGACTATAATAAAGTAGACTTAACCTGAACTAGAGTAACATGGGAGCTAAATTTCAACCAAAATCATTAGCTTATTAAGGCTTTGGGAAAAAGATTAAGCATGATGGCTCTTCAGGTACTTGGATAAAATATTATGTCTATCAAAGCAGTGATATACCTTAATCGTGCGCTAACAGGAGGATCCATTAATTACAGTGACAAAGAGAGGCAAAGAAGTTAGTCTCACCAATTTCGGAATAACTCCAGCTTCAACCATTATATTATGATTTGATTGCGTCAATGTTAAATTAGCCAAAACTCCACCTGCAGCCTCCTTGACTTTAATATCTTCATCCTCCAAGTACCTGACAAGTAGAGGAAGGATCTCAGAGCTAGTCATTCGAGCACTGAGCTCCTCATCTACAGACAAGTTCCACAGAGTACATGTTGTCTGCTCCTTCACCTGCAGATATTTGCTCAAGCTTTACAAATACTATAATTCAAAGAAAAAGAACACTAAAATACAAATTACAAGAGTTCTTGAGTACATTAGAACTCAAGGAAGAACGTGTCAACAGGACAGTCATCTCTTCTATTGCACCACTCTCAGCTACTAAGTCTCTGTATAGATTGATTGATGATATAACCCTTAGAAGACCAGCAGCCGATTCACATGCGGAATCTGAGTCCGACTTTAGAAGGTTTACAACAAGATTGACAGTTCCCTGATATTTCATGATGTTATCAACGCATTGTTTTCCACCAAGTGAATATTTCCAGAGAGCTTCAACAGCCTGCTCTCTATCCAAAGGATCGTTGTCTAACCCAAGCATACGAATAAACAACGCAATATAACCATCATTGGAACTAGATGAACTGTTTCTTAACGTCTCAACATCCTGAAATTAAAAGGATAATTATTTTTTGTTAAAAAATAGCCAAAAAGAAAATCAGCAATATAAATAAATGTGGATTAATTGCTCCATATAAGGTTATGATTTATGAGGGGGGAAAATATCAATGATCAACCCTTAGAAATACCTAAATAAGCGCTTAACATAATGTTTCGACATATAAGAACAAGAGTCCTCGAAATAGCATGCTAGTAGGGGTAAGCAAAATATCATTCATATTCAAAAACACACAAAATATAAGAAATATGCAAGCAGATAAAAGCCGAAATAAATTATGAATGAGTGGGGTGCTTTTACAGAAGCTGTAGATAGCTTTTTGGGAGAAAAAATTTCAGCTTGACCACCATCGCTGCAAGCCCTTGTTAACACAGAAAATCTAGAGCAGCATAGCATGGGATTCCTTCCTTGAAAACGGAAACAATACATTGAGGGTCTTGAGTTATTAGTAAAAACTGAGCAAACTGCCACGGGTGAATGATTTGTAGGATTTGGGGGCTGGAATTTCAAATGGGTTGGGATTGTCGAGCACATATCGCTACTCGCAGTGGTTCACGCTAATTACGAGATATTGTTATAGCAAAATAGCAAATTGAATGATGAGCAACAGTAGGAAATGAATTCAGGGTTTAAGTAGTCCGGTGACGGTGAGTCTTTGAAAATGGGTTTTTGCAGGAGAAGATTTTTTTGGTACAAGGTAGTAATGAAAGGTTTTTTTCTACAAAAGAAAATAAATAAATAAATAAATACACAAATGGTTTCTAGAATTCTGTTGTCTGGTACCTATTCATATTAGTTACGGTTACGGTCTTCTCCCAGAAAAGAGAGGCTTTATAGATAATTTATTTATCCTACTTATATGGCCTAAAATAAATTACAGAACACATAAGCATGTATAAGTGAGAGAGAACGATAAGGAAAGAAGACAATTGGCTGAGAAATGAGCAGCTCCTTGAGACTGAGCTTCCGCATCCCCAAGGCCTTGCCT